>CM059327.1:13305077-13352577 GCA_030340685.1 Protosalanx chinensis
GTTCCTGTCCTCTCTCTCTCTCTCTCTCTCGCTACATGCTCTGTCCCCCCCCTCCCTCCACCTTTCCTTGCTTGTTTTTTCTTTTTTTCAACCCCTCAGGTTAGCCCCTCAGGTTAGCCCCTCAGGTTAGCCCGTCAGGTTAGCCCCTCAGGTTAGCCCAAACCCACCCAGCTAACCACTGCACCAAACTGTTCATCAGAAGCACGAGGAAGTTTCAGTGCTCTCGCCTTTGCGTGCTTCCATAAACTCTCTGGCTCTCAGCATCTCTGCGTGTGGTCGTTCTATTTAAGGCACCTGCAGTAGCCAAGCCAAATCAGTGCTGTGTTAACCAAGGAAGGCCTCTGCATTATTTGGTGCTCCTGAACCAGAGCCAGAGGACTGTTTGACCCCAGCTACAGAGCACTGACCTGGGCCACTTCATCAGCCCTGTCAGACCCCGCACCAGGCCTTTATCTCTCCACTCCCTCACCCCTCATCTTCCTCTCCTTGTCTTTGCGTCTCATAGTCCACTTACAAGACAGAGTCTGTGGCAGGTGGGGAGAAACTGCTCATCTGTATCATCTGTGTGTCTCGTCTTACTAGCAGGGGCGCAGTATTGCACGGACAAGTGAACTGCATGCAGAGCCTCAGGGAAAGAGCCCGAGCATGGGAAATGTAAGCCAGGCCTGAGGCTGCTGGGAAGGGGCTGCTCAGAAGGGGCTTCTGGGAAGGGGATCCTCCTCCTCGCTCTTCCGGACGACCACACGGAGGACGGCCTTGGACCAGCGACACACGAGCAGTCAAACGGTGAGAATCAGATGAATACTCAAGCGATCTGTAAATCGATGCTGTGAAATCAACAGGGCAGGAAGAGAGAATGTGGAGGAGGGAGGGGGTGGGTGGGGTGGGGGGGAGCTCTAAGTGAACAGATTCCACCCCCCTCCCCCCCACACACACTTCTCTACCCCCCAGGGGATGATCAGGAACAGACGAGCTGACCACAGGCCTGAAGGAGGGCTAAGATAGGATACAACCCCCCACCCCCTACACACACACACACACACACACACACACACTCACCCATCACCAGCACAGCAGGAGGAGCTTTGCATCATGCTCTGACCAGCGGCTCCACAGATGTGCCTGTCTAAATCCTCCATACTGGGGATCGGCCAATGGGATTACATAACGAGGGGTAGCCGGAGACTGCTTCGTTTAAGACTGACCTCACATAAAGTCATACTGTATTCTACTCGACTCTGCTCTGCACACCTCCCATTTCTGGATGAACTATAAGCTGAACTCCTGGCTGCTCTGTGTAAACACACAAAGAAGCTCGCTCGGTCCACAGACACATAAGCATCGAACAAAGTGCTAATGTCCATTCCGACGTACCAGATAATATGGAATGGGATTTAGAGCAAAGACTACTGGATTAGACCCTAGTTATAAATAGACAGGGAAGACACACGATGCAGTTTGACATATGGTATGTATGTGTGTGTTAAGAGATATTAAGTTGCTGAGCTTGAGTGCACATATCTTTTTTTTTATTACATTTTTTATTGAAGACTTGTAAATGTACTGTATCCCTGTGGTGATGAAAATATGGAAATACAGACAAACAAACACAATTTTCTACTTTAATGGGCAGTAACAGTGAGCTGGGAAAGAGGCGAGTCTTAATGCAAGTTCTTCAGCATCTCGCTAATTTTACACCCATATATCTTTCATTATTGCTCACATTCCTTCATGTCTTTCTCTCCCCCCCTATTCCACTATCCTGCCCCCCCCCTCCCCCCCAACCGCCCCCTGCCCCCACTTAGCGCTTTCTTTGAAATTAAACACTTCTTGGAGTCAGTGGCAAGGCTAAGGCATTTTCAAAGAGCAGGAAAAGTCCATCAGAAATAGCCTCTTCATTCTGTGGAGTTACACAACATCTGTTCTGGAGCTATTCTGCCTTCACCATCCCTGCTAGGCTGGTCTCTGATTGGACCAGGTGTCGAAGTTCTTACAGCCAATCACCTCACGATCAATCCAAAGTTTTTAATGATTGCAGATGCATCTGTTGACGCAGGCGCAGGGATTAGGACCAGTTAGCACATTCAGCACCCCCCCCCCCCCCCCCCATCAAAATGAAGAGGCAAAGAGTTCTGCGGAAACCAATTAATCAGCCCTTCATGCCGCGGATGCTCAGCTGTCTCATGTAAACGTAAACACTTCCATCAGTCAGCGGGCTGCGCTGCCTCTTCTGGGAGCTGCGTGTGAGTTCTTTATCTGGCACACACAGCTCACTCCAATCCCCCCCCCCCCCCCCCCCACCCGCCCAGAACCCACGCCCACATCTGAGCCTGATGACTTCCATAAAATAACTGTTTATAACATCATGATAAACATAACTGAGTGGGGCTCCAAGTCACCTAAATCTATGGGGTGTCAGGAAGAATCAGGGCGCGGCTTTCCTTGGGTACAAATTCCCTACGCTGGAAATGATGTAAATCAAAACAAACTGGTTTCTTTAAAGGCCTCTCAACATTAGGGAATGTGTTGCTGGGCAGCTCACAAATCAAAGGATGTTTGATTGGGGATTTAAAACAGCTTAACGCTTATTGCTGTACACCTGGAACTGAGAGAATGAGAGAGAAAGAGAGATGGCGAGACATAATCTTTTGGAACAGGTGATAGGATGAGTGATGGGAGGATGAGATCAAAATGAAAAGATGAGGGAGTTCAATAAAGTGGCAAAGGTAAACGAGGGACAAATAGAGAACTTGCGGTATGAGGACACATGGTAGAGCTCGGAAGGGCTCCAGAGAAGGGGGGAGAGAGGGACGGCTGTGGGGCTGAAGGTGAAGAGAGGTGCGTCTGGGAGAGGCAGAGGACCATATGGCTCTGCTGTGAGAGGCGTGGCCTATTGAGGGATGCTGGAGGAGGAAAGTGACTAGAGATCAGCTGAATTCATACAGTTCCACATCAGTGTACTGGAAGTCAGTGGATAAGTACACCTCCTTGTTGAGTCCTGCCCTAGATAGACTGTTAGAGGCAGGCAGGGGGAGGCCAGAGGGGTCCAGGGGACAGGGGGCTCCACACTGCTGAGTGAGCGAGAAACCTCACATGCACAAACTATACTAACACTAGCATCCACACACATGCCTGCAGGTACACACATCACACACACACACACACACACACACACACACACACACAGGCATATGCATCCTTACACACACTCCTGTCCCACTTTCTTGTGTTCCCTGATGTGTGTCACAGCATCCGTCTTTAATCCCATCCCTGCAAGTGGACTTCTTAACCAGAGGTTACAATCCTGTGTTTTCTGTCTGTTACAAAGAAATTGGATTTAGTCTTCACACAATGTTTGTCTCAGGCAGGGAAGGCTAACCTCTAACCTCTGACCTCTAATCGTTGCAAAGAAAAGTGTCTTCTTTGTCGCTAATCACTTTTTCTAGGTTAGGGTTGCAGCCTGGGATGTTGAGGAAAAACACACAACAAAAATGAACATAAATAAACCGCTTTGACGTCTAGGGTCACATAGGTGGACTGTCATTTCCTGCATTTTGTTTGTGTAGCAGAGAGAAAGAGAGAGAGAGAGGCAGAGAGAGGGAGAGAGAAAGAGAGAGCGAGAGAAAGAGAGAGAGCGAGAGAGGCAGAGAGAGGGAGAAAGAGAGAGAGCGGGAGAGAGATCGAAAGAGAGAGGGAGGGAGGGACAGTTTGACCTGTTTCAATAGAAACATCAGTGTGGTGGTTTTTCAATTCCTGACAACCTCGGCAGAAACATCAGATGGACTCAGCTCCCCCTCCCCTAAACAGGTGCAGCACCCCCCCACCCCCCTCCCTACCCCCACCCATCTTTCTTCCCTGCTCAGCAGTGACACACTGTGGCCAGCTACAAAACTACCACAAACAGTATCAGAAATGTCACCAAAGAGGTTAAAACGATGCCGATGGCTTTACTCACCTGAGATTCGTTTCAAGCGGCACTGCTCATCCTCGTGACGCGGCCAGGAGCGATGTCACAGGTCTGATTTAAAGCATCAAAGGCTGTGACTGGGTCATCACGCAACAGCAGGTCAGTGCCATGTCACAGCCACAGAGGAGCAGACAGGTGGGATCAATGTGCAATTGATGCTAAAGTCATTGCAGGCCCAGAGCCACAATGTCATGACCAGTCCTTTTCTGCTGATGCATGTACTTTAACTACCAATAAATATATCCCCCCCCCCACCCCCCCTCGTCGATAAGACACGCTAGTGCAACACGCTGGTGTGACCGTGAATGTTAAACGTATTGACTGTTCACAGTGACGCTGATAAGTATATCATAATACACACTTACTTCAGAAGGGTGTAATTGAGATGTACTTCTATTCATACTAAGCTCAGTTATGAGCCTCCCATCTACAGTAGAACATGTCTGCATTTCTAGGTTGACAGGTTTGTTTGACTCCGTTCTAGACATCCTCATCCAATCCCTGTTTCTCTAGATTGTTGATACAGGACTCGTATAGAAAGATTTCTGTTTTTACTCATCAAGCCTCCTTGATAACCTTCAGATTGAGGAGATAGAGCCTTTCAAGACACAAGATGCTGATAGGCTGTGGTTTGACCTTATGGTGGAATTGTGTGGTTGCCTTTCAACTAGGCAGAACAAATCACTGATCTAATTTTCATTTTTTACAGACATGGTGTTGTCCTCTAATACATTAATCTTAGTCTGTTTAAACTGATGTGAAATCACATCAGTCAAAAGTCCCCTCTGTGTCCCCCCACAAAACACCACAGTATAAGTCCCAGGTCATTTATTTGATCAAAGAGAATTAGTCAATTGTAACATTCTAAGTAAAGGCTGGGCAAAAAATATCTTATCATTAACATATCGAACAAGTAACCGCATGTACCACACACACACACACACATACTAGTGCCTACGCCAGTACAGGAAATAAGGATTAAAGAATTAGAAAAGTAGGTCTATGCTTTTGCAGCTGCCAGCTTTAACACTAGACAGTATTAAAAGGAGCTGCACTACCAGACATCAGACAGTTACAAACAAGCCAGGATTAGTCCTGCTGTTTCATTAGTATACATACAGTCAGCAACATGGGATGCTTCTAAACAAGCCTTGAATAATCGGTCATCATTGACCATTGAACTGTATCCATTACAAATAGCATTTCACTTGCACTCAACACCCAATTTCATAAATAGACATTCGTGACAATTCAAACTACTCACATTAAGGCAACAAGACAAACGCTAAAGACTTGAACAGCAACCTTAGACCACGTGACAAGACATGACAGGGTAGACATTTTGGTTTACAAAGAGGGGAAACAGCATTTTCTAAACAAATGTAAGAGACTTAAGGTGCTTTGTGCAACACAACTGAGATGAGGTGAAGAGTCGAAAGACAAACCAGAGTGAATTAACAACCGTGCAATTCTCCACTGCTCCACTAGCACGTTCCAGTTATGACTGCTTCTCCTTTCCTACTGACCCAAAACGGATCATTCACGTGATTCAATTAAGTTAGTCCTTTCTAAAAACACATTTTTTTTAAGCGTTCATTAAAACAACATAAATTAAGCTTCACTCAAAATTAGTGTAATCTCCTTCTCCGCCTGTAAAAAAAAAAACAACAAAAAAAACAAGCAGCGCTGCATGTCGCCATGACAGTTTCATATACATTTTCATGACTTGCACGAGTCAGATATGAACTACTGTAGCTGGTTTGAAACTATCCACTCTAGACCACAAACTGGACCCATGTCAGTCATCCATAAAGCTGGAAAGGCAACCTGTAACAACATTCCTTAGGATTTCCACAACACCTTCCATCAAACCAGAGGTTAATGTGGCAACACACTGGAAAGGGATTAGCAGACAGTTGGTGCATTGTAACACATCGACGCCACCTAGTGTATCGACTATGTCAAGCCACCCCATGGTTGAACGACTGAAAAAAAGGACCCTGAAGATTCCCCCCCAAGAGGTGAAAGGTCAGTAGATGGAATATCAAGCTGGGGTCTCCAGACTCGTCTTCTTGACTGCCTAGATAAAAGTCCTTAGATTTTCCACTGGACAAAGAAAGCTGATGCAGTTTAAAACGAGACTTCCAGGATGTCCATTAGCTTCAGGCTGGTCCTCAGCCAAAGGTTAGCAGAATATGTGATTAGGTATCTCAAAATACGTGATAATGACTTCACTTTGGACCCAACAGGAAGAAGCTTTTAGATCTTCAGGGTCAGCTAGGTGAAACATTTAAATATAAAAACACCAGTTAAACGACATGTAAAAAAGGCAGGCTTTCAAATCGTCAACCAACTATCAATGGAATTAAAAACCATTTTATGCACACCAAAGACAGCTTGTTAACTGTAGTGTCTCTTACCTTGTGGGCAGTTTCTGCAAACTGTTGGGCTCTGTACATCAGGTCTGTAGTCCTGTCCTCTGCACGGCTCAGCCTCCTTCCACGCTCTGTCAGAGCCAGGCTGGCCTTCTGAACTACACTACCCACACTGCTCTTTGGGGGCTTCTTGTTGCCAGGGCGCTGAAAACCTGCACAGCAGTGGTCAGTTTGAAATACACTCAAATAACCTGTCCAGTATAACACTTATATCATACAGACAGAACAAAGTGTTATGCTATGGGCAAGTTTCAACCTAACAGGTCAGTTTTGGGTTTGCTATCATCTTCCTCGTCCCCGTTCCCGTCCCAGCCTGGCACCTCTCCCACCAATCACATTCCCCCTGACTGTGTCTGTGAAGAGGCACAGCGCCCCCTTCGCTCGCGCTCACTGAAGGCAGTGCTTTGTGTCGGCCCTTCTAGCGAAAAACAAAGTCCCCTCTTATTTGGCCGCCACACAACAGCTGGGACCTTCTCTCACTGCAACACAGAGGTGTAGCAGAGTACAATGCACAAACCCCTGGCACTTGAGGGAAAGGAAGCCGAGAGCATAACTGGTGCATTCATGGCTCAAAAGGTCATGGAAATTAGAGGTAAGGTCAAGGATGGAGGAAGGTCACGACCTGTGGGCTTTTCAATAAGGGCCGTTTGATTGGCTCACCTCTGCTCAGAGGGCGCCCTTGGCTTGAGACCATGTTCTTCACACGTTTAAAGAAGATCCTGCAGCGATAGATAACCAGGTTCATGGCGCTGGCATCTGAAAGACAAAACACGGGCAAACAGACACACGTTCACATAAGTTTCATTCCCATCCTCAATTGATTCAAATGATTAAAACTATAAAAACATCAGCTCCTGTACCTCCAGTCAGTTTAGGCTGACAGTTGATGAACTCTGTTTTTCTGGGCTCAGTTTGGCTTTTCTTCAGGACAGAAGTCTTTTCAGCTTTTGGAAGCGGTAGGCTGCTTTGGCCCTCAACATCCTCCTGCACCACACCTTCCCCAGCCGCCATGCCCACCTGGGAACCCTCCCTGCCCGCCTCGCTTTCTTGGGCCACTCTGCCCTCCTTGTCCTGCCAGTAGGTCTGACAGGCGTGGTACATTATCTGGATGAAGATGCACTTCTCAGCGGCTGAGCTGGCCATCCATTGGTCGAGGGCATTGTCAAACACAAGATCAAACTCTGGACATTCCTGGGAGAGAAACAAACACGGCAGGTTCAGACTCTGTGGGAGAAGGTTGAGGAGAGCCTGAATGGGATCAGGGACGAGTCAGAACTGACCTTGATGGGGTTGATGCCGTTCACCTGGCGAAGCTGCTCAATGAGCCAATGAGAGCGCCTGGTAAAGGAGGCGGAGCCACTAAACTTCTTGACCTTGGTCACAAGGAGCTGAGCTGGCCTCTTATTGGTCACTGGGGTTTAGGAAGGGTTAAGTGAGAAACATCAGACAAAAGCCCAAAGAAAAGCTAGCTAGAATACATCAAGTACAATACAAGACGAAAACTAAAGTATTTAAAATAAGAATCCTGGTGAAAAGTTGGTGGTCAGACAGGGTAGGAAGCTTAAACAATCAAGATGGATGACTTTCCCCATGCACACTGGCAAACACAATCTGTCCCAGCACACACCAGCCACCTTCTGACATCCATGATGATTTTGGAGTCCACTACAATGTTCATGTCATGCAATTTATCCTTTTTGAACTGCAACTTAGCCCACCAACACTGACACCCCTGTATCACTCAGGACAATGGCTGATTGATACTGCTAAACAATGCTTCTGTTAAAGCACAACAATGCAACAGGTAAGTAAACTAAAGATATAGCGGGCTACCTGAGAGGCAGATATATGTAGAATAATCCCCCTTTCCTCCTGTGGGTAGGAAGGGTATTCTTTTCCTCTTCCTCCTCTTCACCTCCACAGCTACCAACATCCTTTCATCACGAGGGACAAAAACCTCTTTGTTGATGACTGACTGGATGGTCATGGTTGAAGTTCTGAGACATGGTCAGGTAATTTGAGAAATTAAAATTGTTATTCAAATTAAAATGGTGGCTAGTTTTCATGCTGAAATCATCCAGGCCTGCAGCTTTCCTATTCACAGGTGACAGGTCACCTACATAATAACAGAGAAGCCTGTCTGTATCATAAAACTGTGATTAATGAAGTTGAAATAGTTCGGTTGCATACCAATTAAACTGACCCTAAACCTTTTTGGCATTCTACAGTAGAACAGACGAGTTTTAACGTACCTGTTGAAGGCGAGAAGAGGCGTGAAGAGTTCCTCAAACAATCACGATATAAGAAGCCGAAGTTTATCTCGGTTAAACGCCCTTCCTAAAAAGGTGCAGTTCTGCAGCACGCACACCACAGAGGCGTGCCTCGAGCTCACGGCGACACAGCGGCGCGTGCCATCCAGTTTGGTTTGAACAACTTAACTATCACGTGGGGGGGTCGGGGAGGGGGCTGGGTGGCACGTGCTTTAAAACTGAATGAACAGGTTGCTGCATTAATTGAGTCCGAAACTCAACATGATCACTATCAGTTTTTCTTGGGCTGTGCTGATTGGGACTTAATATGAATAAAACTTGTTCGTATGAATTTCCTCAACGCTATCAAATACAATAAATTATGTTAACAGGAATTAACATAAATAAAAAGGCCACAGTCATGGAGGTGCAGAGATCTATTTTTAATGAAAAAAAAGAAGTTTACCAAGGTAATTAAAGCACCACATCATTCATTTGAAAAGGTAACAGAATATCAAGGGTAGAAGGGGTGAGCATGACAGAAATAGTGTCATCTTGTGCAAGGCAATGGGAGATACAACTGATGGGTCAACAGATGGGTTAACTACCCACATCACAAAAGTTTCCTAAAGGGCACAGTACTTTCAGCTTTGTCTAGCATGGAGTCTCTATGTAAACATATGAGAATACATCTATGTCACTTACAAGATATGGCACAGGAATTGGTAGGCCTATTTTGTATCCTAAGGAGCAGGAGGAATAAGCTTACTAGATTTCTGTTAAACAGTGTGATATGTCAACACGTATAAGCAGAACTAAGGTGACAAGTATTGATAAGTCTGTTTCTGTCAAGACCAAAGGCCATTTAAGATACGCTACTGAGGTAAAGGAGTAAGACTTCAAAAGGGAGATACACAGATACATCGTATGCAAACTTACAACAATTCTGCAAATTAAAATATAAACTTAAATAAATAAAAATAACTCATGGTAACATAGATTATGGCAAATGTTAACTGGTGACCACAATGAAATTACATAAATCAGTGTAAGGGCAATTCATTCATTGAAAACCTTATACAATATCTGAATCAACTTATATGATATCTGAAAAATAACCTTTCCAATTGGCTTAAAATTTTGCTCTGCATGCCTTAAATCATAGCAAGACAATCTTTAACAAAGCCCATATAAATGGCCTGTACATACTGCATATCATGCTTCATTATGACCAAAACACAACTGATTTAACTCTCAATTCTTGTTGAATTATCAATTGTCATTACAGTAAAACTGAAATGTCTCAGAATATTATAGCTATTGTGTTGTCCAAGTCCCTGTAAAAAGACTAAAACCCAAATTCATTTTTGAAAAAGTGACATTCTGCATGGGTCTTTCATGCATGAACGAGATGTGTGAACACTTGTGTCCAGACAAAAAAATGCAGTTAAATCGAAATTTATGTGCAACACGTCAGTGTCGGTAAGATAATGTCTTGTGTGGGATCAAGACCAACACCAAGATCACTTATCTGGACAGTGTTTATCTCTCACGTAGAGGCAAAGAGAAAAACATAGTCACCAAGCCATTTTATGATGATCAATACATATTTGGCCACTAGTTTAAGTTCCTCAAAAAAAAGAAACAAAATCATTTTCTATGTGATCCATTAGTGTGTAATTGCAGTAAACAAGACTCTGTTTAGAATTACCCAAACGGTCTGAGTCGTATAAGATAAGGAAGCAGGCCTATAATTCAGTTAAGATAGGCATACTTTCTTAATGGTTCCAGTGTAAAGGCTTACGTACGATTACAACTTGGCTTTCACACAAGTTTGAATGAAATAGATAATGAAATAAAATGTTCTTCTCTGAGGCAATAAAATATGAATGGATGAGTACAAATGTGATTCACTCAACAGTCCAGACACTGAATGAGGGCTGGAGCTGCATGCTGAGAGAGATTAGGCTTTAGCTATGGCTACAGTTGCAGAAGGTCTAGTCACAGTCACTGCTGGGTCCTGACTGATGAACAGGTGCTCATGGACACTCACTTTCTCCTTCAGGGACACAGAGGAACAGTCATCATTGTATTAAGCAGTCTTTAGAGACTGTCACTAGCACAGTCACAAGGTTAGAAGAGCAGTGAGAGAGGATAAAGAGGGTCGATGTCTGGTGGGGGGGTGGGGGAAAGACAGGATATGTCTTTGATCAAATGGACTCAACATATCTGTGAATAGGTTTCTAAAGCACAGTTACATCTGCTCTGTGGGGGTACCAGGGCCAGGTCAAAGGTCAAGGGAAATGTGTTGAGTTAAATTCTAAGAAAAGCGCACGTGTGTGTGTGTGTGTGTGTGTTATGATAACTCTGGGCTATCATCAGTGGTTTCCGCTGGATCTTGCTGTCTATACATGAAGGTCAGGAGAAACAGAGCCACATCGTGAGAGCACCAATAGGCTGTGTGTGAGGTTACGGCCGACCAATAGCGGCTCTCCACGAGGCCCTCGCGCAGCTCAAAGTCAATGCGTCTCTCCAACTCCACTGCAGAACAGGAAATACAAAGCCACATAATCGTTCGAAAAGCCCAAGACGTCATCCTATTAGAAGCATATCGTTTGCGTGGGATGACGATACTTACATGAGGTGCTATCCAGGATAGCTGAGGTGGACTGAGACATAGTGGGCTCCACCTCCTTCCTCTCCTCCACCTTCTCCTCTCCCTCCGTAGCCCCACCCTCTTCCCCCATCACATTCTCTACCCCGCCCTCAGAGTCAGAAGGCTCCTCCTCCAGTCCGCCTACCTGACCGCTAGAGCGAGAGAAGCGAGAGAAGAGGATTCCTCCGATGCCTTTCCCAATACTGGCAGCACCTACGGAGGAAAAAAGACGAAAAAACTCGAGTAGAAAATACACGCAACTCCAAACAGCACACAGGGGGATTGTGGGCTTCTTAGCAGGTCTGCACTTTGTTGTTACTAAGAGCACACTTTACTCCCAGTGCTGACTATCTAATAGCTACAGGATGCAGTGAGATCATGAGGTCCTGTGCTGTCAATCCAAAAGAGGGCCTAATTGCGCTATATTGATCTGTGTAGGCTGTGTGTGCTGGCCTTCGCTCCGATATCAGCCTTGCAAGCTGATTCTGTATCCCCAATGAAAACAGTTGCAAAGTCCATGCTGATATCACGAAACGATTTCGAAAATACGAAACACTTGAAATTCAGATGTTGTCCAAAACAGAACAAGACCCTGAGGATAGCGAAAGATCCATAAAGTAGGACAAAGCACTACTCCCCCCCTTCATCATCCCACATCCAGCTCCATCCCCTCCTCACCCATGATGCTGGCCTTGCCCAAATTGGTGATGGACTCCCCGTAGTGCCTGCGGGCCTGTGGAGGAGAGGTACAGGGGCTGGGGATGCTCTCCGTGTCCGACACGGACGCACTTTCCTTCAGGGGGTTCAGCAGAGTGGGGCGGATCTGGTCGTAGGGGGTTGGACTGGTGGTGTTATACCTGCCAACCCCCCAAAAAACAGACGTGTACATCTTAGTTCTACTTCATGCATGGGAAAGGTGCTCTGCTCAGTATGCTGGTGTTCCACCACAGATATCTGTGTACTAGTCACAACTCACCAGTGTATCTGGACAGGTGAAATGTTGCTGTAGTGTTTTAAGACAAGAGGCTCCAGTCTGTATGCCTGCAAATACAACCCATAAAGTATATTACCAATATATATATATATATAACAGAAAGAAGTCCCAGTCTTGACTGCTGTGACTGTAAGTACTAGATCAGGGGTAGGCAACCCTGGTCCTAGGGAGCCAGTGTCCTGAAGGTTTTAGATGTTTCCCTGCTCCAGCACACCTGATTAAAATTTTCACAGAGCTTGATAACGACCCTTCATTAGAATCAGGTGTGCTGGAGCAGGGAAACATCGATACATTTCAGGACAGTGGCTCCCTTGGACCAGGGTTTCCCACCCTTGTTCTAGATCCTGGCTCACCACTGGGTCTGTGGGGTGGAAAATGTTGAAGAGACGCTGGCAGATGGATGTGGGTAAAATGTGGTCCTGAGTTCTTGTTATTCCTGGTCTGATCCCTCGTAATGCCAAGAACACAGCCAGAGGTGAACCCATGCAGAAGAAATTCTCCACCTAGATGACATGAATGGTAGAGAGGTGTTACTTCAAGGAAGAACCTACACAGAATTACGGGACATAAGATCATAAACAAATACATGCTACGATCTGTCAGGAAATACCTTGAATTTCAAGGCGGGGGCGGCTCCAGATGTAGAGGTCTGCAAACCCTGAAACTGGTCCTCCAAATCCCTCAATCTGCCAGAGCCAAACAAGCATGGTTCACCAAGTGTTGACACCCCATCCAGTGTTCATATGTCACACACACACACACACACACAGAGGAAAAGCTGGACTACCTGAGTCGTGTGAGTCTCAGCTGTTCCTGCAGGTGGCGCTCCTCGTAACTCGGCCAGCGTGCTTTGGTCTCCTCAGGATCAGGGGCTTCCTGATGATGGAAGCGTACGGGATCCCAGCCTGTCATGATGTCGAAGGTGATGACGCAGCCCAGGGAATGGGACACGATAGACACCTTCCCGTTCTCCTCAAACTCAGGGTTCCGCGAACAGAACAGCGTGTAGAGGCGGTTCAGCTCCAGAGTCAGACCCCGAGTGATCTGTAGAGGCAGACAGACACGCAATATATCCATTGTATTTATATTTACATTTTACATTTAGTCATTTAGTGGACGCTCTTATCCGGAGCGATTTATAGCAAGTACATGGACATTATCCCTCTAAGGCAAGTAGGGTGAAGTGTCTTGCCCAAGGACGCAACATAATTTGGCACAGCCAGGAATCAAACTGGAAATGTTCTGATTACTCGCCCGATTCTCTAACCGCTCAGCCACCAGACTCCCTCAGTGTAGTAGGACATTCATTGCGGTTTTTGTCATTTACAGACGGATGCCTTTGTGGAAAGCGACTGGTGAGAACATGTTTAAAAGTGTGAGCGAGGGAGACGTCATATGTCACCTCATCTCTGTACAGAGGGCTGGTGTAGTACATGATGTCCATGGCACTGCTGTTGAGCATGTCTCTGAGCCCTCTCACTTTGTCTGGAGTGATAGAGTCCACTGTGTCTGTAGCCACACACACACACACACACACAGAGTGGGACATCAAGGTTATAATACAGCACATTCGGTTCCATCAGTCAAGCAGTCACAGGCTATCTCCCTACCTCCATCCAGAGCTAATTTCGACCTCCACTCCACAGGAAGAAACTCAACGTGCTCTGTTGTACGGTCAGAAAAATGCTTCTCCTCCATCTTTCGGGCGGCATCTCGCATCCTACAAACCAAAGTTTCAACTGGGTAACTCAACTTTCTAGGTCTTCCTGGTCCACCGTGTGATTGACTCATATGGTTGCTGTTCCCTGTGTCCATCCGTATGACTCACATGCTCGTGTTCCTGATGATACGTCCTTGGTCCATTTTCTGTCCGATCCCATGCACCACAAAGACGATGTGTGTGGTTTCAGGTGGGGTGTCCTCGGGGGCTGCCTCCTCCACGTAGCCTCGATGGAGACGGGTTCCACTGCTGGAGGCTAAGGGTACAGAAACACATCGTTCCACCTCAATACAGGAACGCTCTCTCGAAAGGACATGGGGTCAAATCTCGGGTAATAATGCAGCTCTGTGTCAGTGGGGATGCACACCCTTGGAGAATCCCAGTTTTTGAGTGACGGTTCGCGCAATCTTGGAGGTTGTGGTATCGCTGTAGATATACACCTCGTCCACACTGTGCCAATCCACATGGTTCCGACTCAACTTCAGACTGTGGATCGCTGAGGGAGTCAGACAAAATGTAATTAACGCCAACCTACTTTCCGTAGTTCAATGTGAATGAATTCCTCTCGCGAGAAGTGCAGAGGTCACGCTTGGAAATTCAAATAGTAAGACTGAGTTTTTGTTGTTGTTGTTGCGAATGACACAATGTGCGTGTGTTTACATAACACAGCATTGTGTTTCCTTGAGTGAAAGATGTGGTGCGTGTGTCTAAAAAACTAGGAGCATGTTCGTGGTTTCCACTCACACGGATGAGCTTCTGAATGTCCTAGATTTCCACTGAAGTCAGCAAAAATAAGGTCACCTGACCTGCCTTGTGACCCTCCTGAATAGCAGCGATTCCTATACCATGTTTTGAAACGGTCGTGTCCTGCGCGCTCACTAATTTACCCAGGAGTCCATCGACTTTACCATCCTTGCTGTCGACGGTGGTTGGCACCACTTCCGTCTCATAGGTGTCCCTCATCTGCTGGCCCCGGAAACAGGATAAATGCTCTAGTTCGATGAGGTCGCTCTCGTCCTCCTCCAAGGGAAGCCAAGTGCCATCAATGAACCACTGCCCCCTCATCACAGGGATACGGTCCTGCTCTGTGAACGGGAAAAAAAACTCTGTTTTTCCTACGCTTGTTCAACGTATTGTTCAGCATACCACATCCATGGCACCAAACATTTCCAATGTCAACAACACATTTCAACAACTCTGGGAAGTAAGGCTACAGCCTAAAGTAACAATACTCACGGTTCCAATAGACAGGATAGCATTCTTTTTCTTTGACATCCACTTCATAAAGACCCCCTCTAACACATACTGCCTCTACAGAATCCAGATCCCTGTCCTCTGTCCCTGACCCCCCATCCCTCTTCTCCTCTGTCCCTGGGTCAGGGGTGACCGCTCCCCCCTCCTCCTCTTGCACCTCGGACCCACCCGTGTCCTCTGTTTCAGTGGGACCCTGACCTTTGACTGTCACTGGATTCAATTCACACAATTTCCGATAAATCACTTCGATTTTCAAAGAATCGTGTCCAACAAATGGCTTCCATGTCCTCTTGTCCTCCTTGTAAAACCACCGGACCTCTTCAGGTCCCAGCTCAGTGACCACCTCGCCCCGGTGCCTGGAACTGTTGGACCGGTTCCGTTTCTTGGTCGTGATGTTCCCATCACTTTCAGTGTAGTTTGGGTCATTTGTGATTTCCAGATAGGTCGTCCCTGTATCAGAATGATACCCAGAATATGCTTCCTCCACTAGGCCCAGTATCATGCCGTCCTGAGATAAGCGGTGCTCGGCTCTCAGCAGAGGCAGGTGTCGGTGGTCCAAGCCGGACTGGACTGAGTCCATCTCCCCCTGAATACTCTCCCCCATCGGATCCTCATAACAGGATACAAACACATCATTCGCCAGATCCCAGTCATTACTGCTGACAGAGTTATTCTCTGAGCTCTGCTGACGGACTGTCGACTTGTCCATATTTAAATCGCTCCTTTATTATGAAATGTGCCCCCCCCAAAAAAATTGAATATTTCCCAAAAATCGGAGGAAGGATCTTGAAATATTTTCAGCAAAATAATTTCTGTACACAGACTTTTGGGGTTTATCCTACCTTATTTGTAGGATGTGTTTTGAATCCAGACATAATAATGGTTTGAAAACCTTTCGCCTGTTCAACGCAAACTGACATCATATGTGGCCGACACAGTCGCTTTATCTTCTAAGCAAGAGGCTTCTAGACGATCATTAATTAAAAAATAAAAGAATGTAAAAAAAATCAGGGATCCATGTTGCTGGCTATAGTCTTGGGGGAAATCTACCTGTTCACATCATCTATTCGCCTGCCAATCTGCGGTTTGCTTACTACAGCTTTACAATGGGAACTACGTGCTCCTCCCAAATGCGTGAGAGAAATGCACAAGGACGGATTGACCCACACAGAACACCGTAGCTGGGGTGGATTGACCCTCAAAGACCACCGTAGCTGAGGTGGATTGTCCCTCACAGACCACCGTAGCTGAGGTCATGGAAGACTTGAGGATTGTTTATTATCGTATTTGTTTATTCAATTGGTTTATTTAGACTCAATATACGCGCAGTTATGGCAGCCGTGTTTTTAGTCATGTTATACGAATATTCTCCTCTTTTTTACATAAGTGTCATATCCTTATGCTTCGTAGTTACAGCTGCTATGGTGCTAGGATGGTAGGTTACTGACATCAACTCTTCTGACAGCTAGACTCTTCTTACTAGAACATTATCTATTTATATGTCCTGATATTTTTTATTTGCAAGTTATTCAAATGCATAATATTTTCTACTGTTCAGTAGTAGCTGTTTCGGAAGTATCAGTCAAGTTGTAGTAAACTTTAACTTTAGCTTTATAAAATGTATTCCGAATAGAATCTGTATTTGTCTTCTCTTCAGGTTTGGTTTCGATGTTCCTGTGATCCTGCGCAGCTCAGATGAACCAGAGGCTGCCTCACCCGTCCCAGAGAAGAGGATGGTGCAGGTTACCAACCCTTTCTCCCTGGAAATAGGTTCAGGCGTTGCCTCTGTCACTGGTAGGAACTGGTTTTACACGCTCTTGCCCACATTCTCAACAGCTTTGCATAGTAATTATATAATTGATGGAATGGTCACAGGTTAATTGTTATTAGTATTATTTAAACAGCTCTGCATTCATATCGACTGGTGATAGTGCATGTGATGGAGTATAGATATCCTATCAAGGCTGTTCATTCACCTCACAAGTGTGTCTTTCCTTCAGATGGTGTTCATCTGCGTCCCTGCTGCCTGGAGCCTTGTGTCCTGAGCTGTTTTTGGGGTTGTGGGGTTCACGCCCTTCAGGAAGCGCTCCAGATCCACCAGCAGGGATCCAGGCTCAGCACCCCAGAGCAGTTTCAAGAGGCCTTACATTTCCAGTACCACCACTGCCAAAGCTTCCAGTATCCCTCTCACAAACAGCAGCCCAGCTACCCAGTTTTAGTTACATGATAGAATTTGAGTGCATGTATGTTGAATTGAACTATTTTGTTCATAAGTGCCACTGACATTACTGTGTTATTCTACGCAAGGTCATCATGCGAATCCAAACCCTCCTCTAAATGTGATGCTTTGACTCATTGTATATGACTCTCAAAGCACTTTATGTGGTCAGAACCTTCCCTTAACCATGTCCTTAGTATCGGCAGCGATGACAAGGAGGAGCGACACGCTGAGATTCCAGCTGATCTAGGCATCACAGATTTCGGAGTGTTGCCAAGGGAACGGTATCCGCTGGTGGCGCTCCTAACGTTGGCAGAGTCCGAAGCCAGAGATGTGTACAACATAGTTAGTAACAAATGATTGTACAGCCAAACATTAAACCCTTTTTAATGAAATTATCACACATTAGTAATATGTGACAAGCGTGTCAGTGAGTTTAACCCTTTAGTGGAATCCATATCCTAAGACAGGCATCACAAATCCTGGTCGTTGAGGTCCGCTGTCCTGACAGTTTTCGATGTTTCCCTGCTCCAGCACATCTGATTCTAATGAATGTGTCGTTATCAAGCTCTGTGGAAGCCTCATAATGACCCTTTATTTGAATCAGGTGTGCTGGAGCAGGGAAACATCGAAAACTGCCAGGACAGCGGACCTCGAGGACCAGGATTGGTGATCCCTGTCCTAAGATGTCATCCTGTTGTGGTTAACCAGAGGCTGTACTTACTGTCTTCTATTAATGTTCAGGTGGCCAACGTTACAGTGGTTCATGTACCAGATGAGAAGTATAGCCTTTCAGGACGGATCCTGTTTCAATACCTGCTTACAGCACAAGGGAACATGTTTGAGCTGAAGGTATTGTAGCAGTAGAGTTTGCATGGGACATTATGGTGAGAAAGTGCTGGAGTTTGTACTGTAACTACTGATTATATTTGTTTCCTAGCCACTCTTCATGTCTGCGGATATTGGTGGGTTATCTGGAGCCGCGGGCCTTCACCCCACCACAGAGGTACCTGAGCCACAGCACAGGATAGCCAAGCAGCAGGATGAACCTGAGACAGGGCTGAAGGAGGGGGAAGAGGAGGAGTGGTCTGAAGGAAAGGGGAAAGATTGCGTGGTGTGTCAGAACGCCCCTATGAACCGGGTCCTGCTGCCCTGCAGACACGCATGTGTGTGTGACGGCTGCGTGTCACGGTTTCAACACTGCCCCATATGCAGAGCATTCGTGTTGGAATCCTTCGCTTTGTCCCAGCAGCCACCTGTGCAACAGGAAGAGGAAGAATACTTGGAGGATGAAAATGAGTAGAATTCTCAAGGTCATTGGAAGTATGTATGTATATAAGATATTTCAGTGTTATTTCAATTACAGGCAATTACGCTATCAGACAGGATAGGATACTCGTTAGTTCTTGATACTCGTTTAAACCACATGCTTTATTTTATCATGTTGATGAGTGGATGTGGAAAGAGAAAAGTTTCGTAAAACAAAGTTCTAATATGCACAGAATATTTATTTGTTCATACTTATACTAATTCGATAGTTTATATATATTTGTTATAGGCTAAATATAACATATGCTCAAATTATTAGATAGTAAGGTATTTCAATTTTCAAGCTGAAAGTTTTCAGAAAAAGGTAGCAAAAAAAAGTCAAGTGTTATGTATTTATTTAAATGATCAACAATACCAATTGGATGTTTTTAAACGTGTTATGTTTTGTTTACAACGTAGAATTAAGCTCAGTTGAATTTCTGAAGTCAGTAAATGTTTGACCAGCAGGTGTTAGAATCATTATATTACTATATCTCACAAAAGAGACAGGCTTCTGTTTAGTAGATCAAAGACTTTATTGTGACATACTCCATTAGTATGCTTGTACATATATTGCTCCTTTAAAAAGGCAAGAGTATTTGTGATTAAATTCAACCAACTGAACATTTACTGTCAGTAAAACATCAGAATGCATTCCGGTTTTCAATTGAGGTCACTTATGGGGAACACTGTATAGAAATAGTCCTATTAAAGAACAGATGTAAGATCTGTTTCTCCCAAAACAAAGCTTTCTGAATCATACAAAAACAAAATACAACGTTTTTACTGGTGGTGGTCTTTTTATATAATCATAGAATACAACCGAGCAACAGCAAATCCTCCCTCTCCAACGACATTTACATACAAGCACACGTATAGTTGTTATAAGGGCTTATAGTCAAGCTTGGATTCCAGCTTCTTTGAATCTGCCACCTTGCGCACTGCTTTCATGAAATCTTCTTGAGTGACAAATTCATTATCGGCACGGATGGCAAACATCCCTGATTGGAAGAAAAACGAGAAGAAGAATCAGCATCACAGGGGCCATATTTGTGTTTTGGCATCTACATGATTCATAACATCAATAAAACCTATGCAAGTCAGTTTTACCTGCTTCAGTACAAACGTTCCTTAAATCAGCACCATTGAAGCCATCAGAGAGCTTCACAATCGCTTCGTAATCTGAAATGCCAGAGCAGGTAACAGTGTTCACAAGGAGAAGCAGCTATGTAGGCCTCTAAACCAGGGGTGTCAATCTCTGGTCCTCAAGGGCCACTATCCTGACAGGTCTAGCCAGTTCCCTGCTCCAGCACACCTGATTCTAATGAATGTGTCATGTCCAGGCGTCTACAGAACTTGATAATGACCCATTCATTAGAACCGGGTGTGGTGTAGCAGGGAAACGTCTAAAACTGTCAGGATAGTGGGCCATGAGGACCAGAGTTTGACACCCCTTCTCTAAACTGTCCCCCCCACACACACCTATGCAAAATGTGTCATGCTAGTGTCTATCTGCTGGGCCCACACACCTATTTCTCCATGCTTGGTGATGGGGCCTGAGTGAATCTTCATGATGTCCAGGCGGGCCTGTTCATTGGGGAGCTCGATGTCTGGGAAGGATAAAGGACAAGAGTGTCAGGTTTTCTACTTCCCTGTCTTATACAGATACTACTAAACGTTATGGGGGCGTCTGATGTGACAGTAATTTAGACACTTTTATCCAAAGCAAAGTACAGGGGGATTTGAACCTTAGATATCCTTAATCTGCTGTCAAACTCTACACTAGGGAGCTGTGCTCACACTGATCATGAAATGAAAGGGAAGAAGAGAAGATACGTACGGATTTTGCGGTCCAGCCTTCCAGGACGCAGTAGTGCAGGATCCAGTGTATCAGGTCGGTTGGTAGCCATAATCATCTTTACTCTATGTAGGGTGTCAAAGCCATCCATTTGGTTCAGCAGCTGAGTTTGGACAGATTTCAATCGGTGACTGAGTAAGACTAGTAAAGACGTTACACTTATAGCACGGCTGCTACGTATCACAGTTTCAATCATCACAAACGAAATTAAATTAAATACAATTTAACGAAGGGCTTCTGTCAGTGTTTTGCTGTGGACATGAATATCCAGTACCTCCATCAGTGTCCTCTGGATCTCCCTGTCTGCAGACGTTCCCTCGGAGAAACGACGACCACCTTTGTTGAAGAACCGCAGAGAAACTCTTCAGTCTTTCAAACAAATCAGCGGATGTATTTTCTTCCTTTTGCTCTGAAAGGCGTTAAGAGCAGCAACACTCACCAATAGCATCGATCTCATCCATGAAGATGATGCAAGGTTGATGGTCCCTGGCATAGTTGAACATCTCTCTGATCAGCCTGGCGCTCTCACCAATGTACTTGTCCACTATGGAGCTAGACACCACCTGGAGAAGTCAGCCAACACAAGTTCAGATGACGGTAAGAGTCTCCTGCTTTGTTGTTGCTATGGTGTTCAGAGAGATTTTATCAAGTGAAAATGGGAAATATTGCTCACCTTGAGAAAATTGCAGTCCAGTTGACTGGCCACAGCTCTGGCAAGAAGAGTTTTCCCAGTGCCTAATGAAAAGAACAGGAACAAATATTCAGTTATTCTTCATCAGGGTTGTCCAATTCTGTTCCTGGAGGAGCCACTGTCCTGACAGTTTTAAGATGTCTCCCTGCTCCAGCACAACTGATTCTAACGAATGATCATTATCAGGCTTCCAAAGAACTTCATTAGAATCTTTAACCCTAATAAAGTCCTACTTCAACCCAGAGATCAGGCTTCTGCTGACTGACCTGGAGGTCCATAGAGCAGGCAGCCCTTTGGAGGTATGATCCCTACCCTCAGGAAAAGTTCTGGATTCGTCAAGGGCAACTCAATCACCTAGAAAAATAAAACGAGGATGTTCTTAAAATGATTTATATAGCTGTTGAATAACACACATTAATAACACTCTCTCGATCATAACAATGCTCCTGTTAAATTAGTACATTTAGTCATTTAGCAAACGCTCTTATCCAGAGCAAACTTACCTCTCTCAGCTCACGAATCTGCTCAGCCAAGCCCCCGATTTCAGAGTATGAGACGCTGCCTGGGTCTTCATGAGACATGTTGTACACAAGAGGGTCCACCTCTCTGGGCAAATATCTGAGGGGCAGAGAGGGAAAACATAAGCTCTTTCACTGGAGGACATTTAAACACGTCAACTTTGAATCTTGGGACACTTTTTGTCAGCTGTGGAGCCTGTTTTACACAGTTGATGCCTTTGGTTTACCTCATTATAGTGAGTGTTGTCATGTCCAGGGCCACTCTGGTTCCAGGTTTGAGTTGTGATTTATCCAACTGTGAAGAAAAAACAAAATCAAACTTACCACTGACATCTGATCTGAAGAATTTCCATTATCAGTATATCATATCAACCCAGGAGAGGAAAAGTACTTACTTGTCTACGACAGCCAACAACATAGCGAGGACCATTAGTTGCCTTTACAATGACTGCAATGAAGAGATTTGAATGTCAGTATCATAATACGAAACAGGTGTCTCAATATAATGCAATTTTACATGACATGGGCACCATGTATTACTCACATTTCTCTTCTGTCAGCTGTTTAAGTACCTCACCAACAATCTACATGAAAAAAGGAGACACTGTGTCAAAAATATTAAGACATTAAGATACTTCACTTGTATTTTACTATCACACACACACACACTTACCTGGCCAACACTTTGAAGGGCCTTCAGGTCATTTTCAGATTTTTCATATTGTTTCGTCTGTTCCTTTAGTTGCTCTCTCACTAGAAGTTAAATAAAGCTCAAATCAGCTCAAACATAATAAGAAAAAACTATATTCTGATCAAGGTAAGAGATGCATTATTACACCATCATCATCCTACTAGACATGGATGGGAGAGATTTACCTGGACTAGTGTCTCTAGTACAGCCAGCTAGCAGTAGCTGAATATAAATAAAACATACTAAACTATGATTTATTATGATTATGATTAACTATGATGATAACATTTATTATTATTATTATCATTATTATAAGTGCTAACTGCTAAACAGCTAGCATGCTAGCTTGCTACGTGCTAACGGTTAAAAATCCATTCATTTCAATGGTCCGGGTTGCTGCATGACAAAGCGACTTAGCCTAAAGCTAATTGTTTTCAAAATCATTATTTGTGTGTGTGACTTTAATAGTCATAATGTTCCACTACTAACAACTTCCAAGAATAATTTGCTACACAACAGTTCTTACACTCTTTTAAACGGCCATCAATCTCCTTGTGTTCAAGTAGTTTTTTCCTATAATCCTGCAGTCCTTTATCTCTGTTCTCCGCCATGACTGGAGGGTTCAGATCTACGGGAAGCGGGAGGGGACGAACAGGACAAAAAGGACTGGCAGGTTTCCTCGAATGTAGATCATGAGGTGATGATGAAATGATAATGACATTTTGTTTCCTCAGATTCAGATTCATTTATTTATAAAAGGGACAATGCACATTAATCCACAGTAGAACTGTAAATGTGCCAGAGTTAGCCTGGCAGGCTAGTTTTCATCTGTAGTCCCTATGCCAGTTCTTAAAAGGCAAAATGCCAAAATACCTAAAATGTAGTCAACCCCTTTGAGTGTTTGGTGTTTTTGACTTTGAGAATATCTGCCATTGTATGCCTATTTTGTGCATATATTTTCCCACTTTAGAATGAGACAGGTGACATTCTGAATATATATATATATATTATTTTACAATTCAGTTTATTCATACATATTTAGGTATCAACGCATGTAAGAATATTGAACCTTGCTAATGTCATTTAATTCAAGAAGTACAATGTCATGCCAACGTACTGATGAAAAATCTACTATTGGGAATAACAGGGAAATTATTTACATTCCTGTGTCTCATAGACTGTCCAATTGGGGAGGTTAATAAGACTTCATCTATTGCCTATATAGATGACTGTAACCCATCTCCCCCTCCAGCTGCTCTGCAGTGAGGGTTCCCAGGATGGGCCTACAGTCTGGGTTGAAGACAGAATAAGCACTCATCTCTCCAGGCTGTCGGGCAGCTGGGCTGCGCAACCCTTCATACAGCCAGTAGAAAAGTGATATAAGGAAAAATGGGAACCCAAATTCGAGTTCAGTAAAAAGCCCCAGAAGAACCAGCCAGAGCAAAACCTTTAACAATGTCAGGTTTGTGAAGGCGAGACGTGTGGAACCAAGATAGCGACCAAGAGAACTGTCCAGCAGCCAGTCAGGAACATGCTGGAGAATAAAAAAAACAAGCATTAATTTAACTTTAACTAAACTGTGTCCCTTCAGAGTAGATGATGAAGCATCGAGCACAGACTACATACCACGATATCCTTGGGATTCTGTGAAACTAAAGATGGTTTTGGAGATTCTGACAGATGCTTTTCACTGTCATGTTCAGCTGTTACATTATCACATCTGTCAGACTGGAAATTGCTGTCTTCTGTTTGTTTGATGTGTTGCTTTTCTGTCTGATGTTCGCTTTTATTAACTTCCATTTCAACCTTTCTTCTTTCTCTAAACTCTGCAAGTTTTCTTTCCATATCCCAGAGAGATCAGAGGATAATGCGTGGCAATGTGTGCTCAGGAAGCGTCTGCCAAAGGAAAAGCAACGTCAAATTATATTGTAATAAATGCAACTGCAAATTATATTTAACACTTATCAAAAAATATGTAGCTATACTTTCGCTAAAACTACAAACTTCGTCTACTTTAATCAGGGATAATTCTACCACGTCTGTTTACCTTAAGGCTCGCCATCTGTGGAGGAGTAGCTGATGTCGTAAACATATTATGTGTCGTAAAAGGTTAGATCTTTATAGTATATGGATTGACCTGAGCCAGAAGACTCTCTAAGCCTTCAGTTCAGGTATATTATTGTTTTATCTGCAAACCTTTTTCCATTCCAGCCGAGTGTTCCCTGTTCAGCAGCTTGCCCCGCAAATCGTAACGTCTTGGTGAGTAAATAAGGTTTGGAAGTCAGTGTTAATATGATATTTAACTAAGGCTGGTGACTTTGCGCTTCAAATAAGTATCATTAGCTAAGATAACTTCTAATGCATGCTGTTTTTCTGGTACAATGGACAGAGATGGAGCTAGATAGCTGTTTGACACGCTTTCTCTTTGAAAGGACCATTTCTAGGCTGTGTTCCTTCACATTTGGGTTAATCCCACTTGAATCATCCTTCTTTTCAGACCCAGCATGGCCTCAGCTCCGGTGCAGCAGCCCAGCCTCACTGTGGAACAGGCCAGAGGTGAGAATACAGTCAGATCCCACTGCAGACTGCATGTCCAGGAAGGCCACTCATCATCACACTGTTCCCTCTTGTGTTGCAGTGGTACTTAGTGAGGTGATTCAAGCTTTCTCTGTGCCTGAGAATGCTGCCCGCATGGAGGAGGCACGAGAGAGCGCGTGCAACGACATGGGCAAGATGTTGCAGCTCGTGCTCCCTGTGTCGACACAGATCCAACAGGAAGTCATCAAAGCTTATGGCTTCAACAACGAGGGAGAAGGTGAGATAAAGCACATCATTTCAAAAACTGTATACTCAATATGTGGATTATGCATGCTCATACCTTCATCTTTGTTTTAGGTGTCCTGAAATTTGCCAGACTGGTGAAGATGTATGAAACACAGGACCCTGAAATTGCAGCCATGTCAGCTAAATTGAAGTCTCTTCTCTTGCCACCTCTGTCAACTCCACCAATAGGTGGGGGCATTCCAGCCTCATAAGCTACAATGTGCACAAGTTGTTCTTATATTGCAGCTCATCATGTTTATTTACCTAGTTACTTTAGTAGTATGGTCTCCCATAGACACTAAATACAGACCCAGTACAGTACAATTCAGTACTGTGTTCCAGGGTTATAAAGAAATATATGTGCTACAAGTGCTACTTTGAACTGTAAATTGCTTTTTGGTGTATTTATTTTAATTTTGTATATTTTTACTATGTTCTATTACATTTTCAAAAAGCAGACTAAAGTCATCATCCTCATCTTCTGTTGTTATATTATGTTATACCTCATTTGACTGCCAATGTCTAAACAGTTAACATTTAAGGATGTACCAGTATTAAATAAAATCTACTTTGGTAACATGCTAATACATATTTTCTACAGTAAAAACACAACTGAACAACAAACCCTTTAGTATAGACTTTATTATTGCAATAAGGCTTTGGCAACATTAATTATTAGCATTAATATTAGGCTTGTCACAGTAAAACCTTTCAGTATATTTCAACTTGCATAAAGACACAGACACACATTGACAGACAAGAGCAAGGCTACAAACCCCCCCCTGAATCATAAGGTGCAACTCAGAACACATATAGGCACTCCATAGCTGGTTCTTCCACTTGACACACCCTATGGCACTTTAATTTGCATACAATTAAAAAGTTTGCTATATGTGAATAAAAAATATGACATCTTACATAGTTTACTTGTCTAGGATAGTCAGTCTTTTAGTTTTGGAAAATGTACCATCTCCACAAAATAAACTCAGGGTTCATTGTCATTCACATGTTGATAGACATCTCAGATGACCAACGTCTGTGCTTTGAGTTTGGATGCATACACTCATGGGAACTTTACAGATTGCTACAAGAGAATAAGACTAATATCTTGTCAGGTTAGGATTGAAGTGTCTCATTGCATTAAAATAATTACACTTAAAACGTATGTTGAAATTGTGGATAAAGTGCTCATAAAAACGCAACAACATGTGCAAAACATAGTGAACAGTCCCCAAAAGTGACCAAAGTAAATTCATTGTACAAAAGTACAGATTATATATCCCTTGTCCTCTACCCCTTGTGGATCAGCATCCACAGTCAACTGTCCAGGGAAAAGTGTATTTAACTTCAAAACAGCCACCAGTTAGTGTATTTACCCACCAGTGACCACTGTGTAGCAATGTCCTGCAGTTACACCCCACTGTCAGCAGTGGGCGCTCTGGTAACAAGCAGTTTAAAACACAGTTCATTTTGAACCACAATTACAGCACTCCCTCTTGTGGTTCAAAAACAATCCCTTGTCTGTAACTAAAAATGTACGGGGTCAGATGCAAACACCTTGAGGGGATGAAAGTGGAGAAAAATGCCCTTCACATCTCGAAGTGGCGAAAGATACTTTCAACATAGCCTAGTACTCTCTGCCAATCAGGGCCACCTGCCCTCAGCATGTCCTCCACGGTCTGAAAAACACAGACACACAAACTGGGTTAAAAAGCTCACTACTGTGCCTTTTCAAGTAGGGGTGATTAAATAAGGAACATTGGAATATCCGTCAGTAATTCTGTAACAGACATTTATAGCCCCTGAACTACAGTGTTCTGCCAGCTATTGTAGTTTAACGTGGTTATATGAAGTCTTACCAGTGTTGCTGTAATTCCTACACTCTCTCCTGTCTGGAAAGCCAGGTCCAAGTTTTCCTTCTGCACAAATAATGACAAATAATATCAATCAAATGGACAATTTTTTTTCTACAGCTGTGATGCTTTAATCATGTTCCTTACCTTTTCTTCAGGATTGAGATTGCTGTAGGGGATGTGTGTGGGCATGTAGGTGTGATACACAGCACAGAAGGCTAGCCCATCTTCCCAGCTACTGCTGAAGTTGGTGATCTCTATATTCTGTCCAAGGACACATTGAGTTGACAAGGAGAAAACAAACGTCCGTGAGTTCCAGCCCAGTCAGTTCTAGAGGCTGTCTTCACTCCTCTCACCTGGTAACCCTGCGTTCGGCTCTGACACCAACGCAGGAGAGAGTTCCTCCTGGAGCCTCCGTGTCGGCGTAGCAACATGCTGAAACCATCCTGAGGTCTGGAGACGAGCGTTGGACGAATAAATGATTGTGGAAAAGTGTGTTTTGTGAGAGAGTTTGTGATGGAGGTTGAAAGAACAACTCACCTGACAAAGTCTGTGCTTTGATCCTCCTCCTGTTTCTCTGATAAAGAAGTTCAAATTACACGTATGTTCTCAAACAGTATGAAAAGGCACATCAAAATAACACTTAACTTATTAATAAAAATATATAAAAAAAACACACTTGTATAGAAACTTGACCAGCTATCCTGTCTTTTCAGAATGCGGTCCATCTTATTTTCTTTTGTTGAATCTTCTTTCTGTATAGACATATTTGGATATAATAATTGCGACCAGAAGACCACAGTAATAATATTAGTGCTGCAATATAACATTGATCATATTAGTTTTACCTTGCATAGAGGTAACGTTGTACTGGTAGGGTTCTGGGAGGTACCATTTTGTGTGGAAGTGGGATCAATTGGAAGAGGAAGACGAGAAAGACTCCTGTCAAATAGCACAGTTAGCCAGGTGAGCTTCCTAAAAAAAACTAAACAAATGGCTGACAAATATTACATACACCATGTGTGAGGATCTCACCAAGAACGTTCAGACAGCATCACGATCCTCCGTGGGCAACACCCATCCTCCTTCCTCTTCCCCCCGGCTGCCAGTGTCTGTAAGTAGGCTTTTGCCACCTTTCTCCCAGTCACCCTGCTCTCCTCTCCTTTAGAGAGATCCTCAGGAACAGACCCCTGCCTCATCCCCTCCTCTCCTTGATCTTCTGCTCTGCTCTCTCCTTCAGAAGCTCTCTGTTTGTCCAAATCTTCCTTTCCTTGGTTTGTCCCAGCCGGTACTTCAATCAGATGCAGATCCTTCACAGTCCTGCTCTCCCTCTCCTCCATCTTGCCTCCCTCCGTCTTTCCGTCCGCTTCCCTCCTCTCCCCGAGCGTGCTCCTCAGAGCGTCCAGCTGGGTCTGGTTCTGCTGCTGCACCTCAGCGAGGGCGGTCAGCCTGAGGCAGACGTCCCTGTGCTCGGCCCGCAACGTCTCCAGGTCCCGGTTCCTCTCATGCTCCCTGCTCAGCGCCTGTTCCAGCTGGCCCTCCGTGTCCCTGTGGCGCTCCTGGAGCGTGCCCAGGGCCTCCTCTGCCTCCATCCGCAGCCGGTCTGCCACAGACACCGCCACCTGGAGGTCGCTCTGGAACTGCTGCCATTCTGCCTTCTCTGTCTGGTTCATGCAAAGAGAGAGAGGGTTGCTCATGGACTCCTGGAACAAAAACAGTAAAGTCAAAGAGCTTCTCCCACTCCAACGCAACATCAATAATGACTTTTTATATCTATAGTTTTCCCATTCAGCAGAATGTTTAAAGGCACTGTAGTCAAATATCCAGAAGCATGAAGGCCAAAAGGTCAGTCAAAACAAGTTAATGATTCACAATCGTTTTTAAACACTATGGGTCAATGACAAATATTCTGCAATGTACACCTTATCTCATCAAAATCAATAGAGCTACATTCCAGAGCAAATGTCCCATAAACAGGGACTTTGTATTGACCCAATGCAAACTGAATCATGACTCTGCTAGCTACAGTTCATGCTAGCTAACCAAAAGGAACCACCCAGGTATGTGAGGAATGTGACCCGCTTCTCACACTTTAGGACATTTTATCTGGAGAAACAGATTACAGACAACCTGCCGCCCATCAAGCTGCTTATCACTACAGTACTGTAGCAGTTGCATCATGTTTAGATGGGGGCATGTGGAAAACACCTTGATGCAGTTATAACATCCCACTCAGCAAATATTGACTAATCCATCCCACTCAGCAAATATTGACTAATCCTATTGGCAGCTTCTCAGAAGATTGAGTATTACTTCGGCGCATAACTGCTTGGGACAAAATACTAATATGTGTGAGAAAGATGCTGCTGTGTACTACGGATCTCCTGGTCTCCCCACTGCAGCGAATCAGGGATAGGAGAGGAGGGAGGGATTGGAGAGGAGGGGAGGGGAGGGATTCACTCAGACTCACCCTCAGTTTGTCCTTCATGCTGCGCACCTCTTCAACCAGCTCCTCTCTCTCTACCAGCAGGTGTCTCAGCATCTCTGACACAGAGAGAAGATACCCAAGAGGTCCAGACAGCTGCACTGACTTACCATTAATCCATTTGTATACTGTGGTTAAACAGCAAAGCTCCTACCGATTGCTCCAGCAGTGGCATCCTTGCCAGGATGGAGCCCTAGTGAGACCCGGTGGTGTTCCAACAGATTCAGGACAGCCAGAACCATCTCCTCCCCATGCCTGTCCAATCCAACCTGGGAATCCAACCCACTGTCCCTCTCCAGCCAGCTATGCTCCGAGGGGCAGCTCCCTGATAGAGAGCTCCCAGAGACAGCCCTCTCCCCCGGGGGAGCTGGGTCACTAGGGCTGCTGGTTTGGCCCACAGGCCTCCCCCTGGTACCCGCCTCAATCCCTGCCTCCTCTGGAGAACTCTCCAGGCCAATCAGAGCCCACTCTGGGGGGACTGACAGCGTGTGGCTCCAGTCAGTGATGGTGGTGGGGCGGGATGAGGCCGTTTGATCGGTCGCTCCTGGCGACTGGGTCCCCTGCTGTCTCTGAGATGCAGCCATGGCAGCTAGATCAGAGTCAGAGGGGGAGCTGGGAGGGGTGTGGAATAGATCTAAATGAGAACCTGGAGAAAGAGGAAAAAAGAGAGCGAGAGAGTGTGTTAAAAAAAACTAGAAACACACAGAAAGAGGGGGTGAATAATGCTACCCTCAGCTAAACCAGTATTACTTGCTGTTATAATGTTACGAGAGAGGGAGAAAGGAAAAAAAGACAACTTTGGGCTGCTTTTATGGATGCAGATCAATGCAGTCATTGTCCCTGTTAGCCAGTGTCTCTGCCTGAATCATGCTGCAGAGCCTCTTCTGCCAACATTATTTGCGCACACACCAAATCCAGCCTCCCACCCCCCCCCCCCCCCCCCCCCCCCCCCCACCCCAGGGACACACACCGTGAGAGACAAGCTCCCTCCTGAAATCTAGACATCCATCCACAGAATGACTGTGCCGTCTAAAACCAGCCAATCAATTAATCCACATGCGTAACCATCTTCTGTGTGTATCTCCAAATGAGACAGACCCAGAATAATCTGTCTAAAAAAATCTGTTTGACCAAAGCTTTGCAGTCTCCCATTTTCCTGTAGCTGTAGATTTTGGTGAATCATCAGTTAGCTAGCTGCTTCTAATGTTCTGCACGTGGCTATAGCGCTGTCTGTATGTGCGCACGCATAAAATCATGAGAGCTATTCTCGTCCTTAAACCAGCAGGCTTCCTTAAAGAGGGGTGTACAGAGCAGGGGTGTGTGTGTGTGTGTGTGTTAGAATGAGCTCCCTTTAAACTTGACATAGTGGCATTTGAGAATAGCCAGCAGTACTAACAGCTTGAGGTAAAAACTTGTCGTGTTCTCTCTGACTCAAGCCACAAACGCATACAGACACACTAACATACTGTGGGAAATGTAAGAATGCAGACAAGCGATAATAAACTGTCATTTAGAAGCGAAACACTCTTTCGGGGACAGAAGCTGAATGTTGGCTGCTACAGAAAGTGTTACGGTCTGAGTTAGTTAAGAAATGAGCTGCATTCACAAACGACACCAAGAAGTGTGTGTGTGTGTGTGTGCGTGCATGTTGGCTCGTATTGATGAAGGAGAGAGAGAGAGAGATCCAGCTGTACAGTGTGTCTGCAAGCTCAGGTGGGGGAACCTGTAGGGCCATGGCCGTCCTTGCCAGCGAGGTTACCCATGATGCAGCAGGTGCAGTGTATCCCAGCGTCCCTCACTCTTGTGTGTCTTGTTCTGTGTCAGAGTCACTGTTGTAAGGGTGGCCAGTACCACCACCTAGGAATGCAGACAAAGTTGATTCCATAAATATTTCATTACTATTTGACTCACATTGGCCAAACCTCAACCCAGTGGAAAATTCCTTCCATCTTCAACATTAAGACTTTGTACAATGACAGATATAATATACATTACAATATTAGAGACTATATCAAATAGAAACTATGCAAATTGCGCTGGGTGTCACTACTGACATCATTCTGATAAGAAACCCCACCATCACCCACTGCACCTCATCATTGCCTATAAGCACAAAAGCAAAGACTGCCCATGATATTATGTGTAGGACTGACAGCTGGATCTGAGTTTCATTAAGTTGGCTGGCCTAAGTGCATCTAGGCTACATCTCAGACAGAGGTACATCATTGAGTAAAATTATATTTTAGGGTAGGACATTAAATTAATAGATTATACCCCTAATTATGCAGTGAAGTCAGATGAGTGAGTCACACCACAGTCACAACTAATACAAGATATAGATTAAATGTAAAATCTTGCGTTAGATACTTACTACTGCTGTTCAAGGTGTCTGAGATATGGGTGGTAGTTGCCTAAACCTGCTGAATACACGTGTCAATGACCAGACATGCAAAACAAACAGCAAACAAACATTATAGATAAATACAAAGAAAACACACAACAACAAAAAAACACACTCGCAGGCTTTCGGTCATTAAAACGACACATGCATGTAACCATAGACATTATATAAAGGGTCTGCATGCATGTCACACCACCTTAAACCTTCAGGTATTGAAGGTTTGTTTTTAGGCTACCTCACCTCCAGCCCCGCGTCCAGCCCTGCTTTCCTCTCCAGTTTTCTCTTCCTAACATTCATGCAGATACATCCATGCAGATCGTAGTAGCTGACTTAGTAGCCTACGTGTTTTATAAATGTTGTGCGGATGATGGTAAGAGTCAGGGTGAAATGATTGCACGAAAAAGGGAAGAATTAATTCAGTCCCACGCTGAACTCACTCCTGCGTGGAGGGGATCCCAATGCGGCAAACTGGGAGATTCAAGAGGACAGAGATAAAATAATAATAATAAATAATCACGTTCACGAACAGGTTTATGATAATCTAAGAAGTATTCATGCACTAGGTTCCAACATCAACTCGGGTTTGTCTGAAATGGAGAAACAGCAGAATGCATGCATTTTGTATTCAGGTGGATCATATGGAGATCTCCTATAGGCTGACTGAGCAGGTATATATTTACATATATTATATCTACATTTTAAAGTCTCTTTTTGTTTAGCTTAGAGGCGAAAAAAATATCATAGATAATTGAAATGACGTTTATAAGGAACTTAGGTAAGATTTATATTTCACACTATGGACATAAAAACATCTGGTTATGATAAACTATAACATCATGCAGGCCTAACATTGATTTGGGTTTTTTTCTGGTAGGAAAAAATGTATATCTTCATTATACAAAATATATCAACAAGCAATTGCGCTACTTTTATATTACAAACCCATCTTCTGTTCTACTCAATGCAAAGGCTAGACTGTCACTAACTGCCAATGTGAGTGTAGACATGAGAGACCGACATTGATTGATGACACGAATATTTCAGGAGGTGGGTTTCAAATTTGTAAAGACAGATCATTTAGCTTGGGTCATTGTAAACTTGAAGGGATAACTGATGGTTCTTCCAGGCTGGAACTATCTAAACCTGTTAAAGCATTCACAGCATCAGCATCGTTGAGACTAGAATTAATTCTAAGTTGCCACATTTTTCAGAAACATCACTCAACCCTTGCAAGTTCATTATCAAGATCAGCAACTGTAAACGGCTTCTTTTAAACTAAGTTTATCAAAGGAAAGAAAAATATTCTAGTTGAGTTTGTGAGTTTCTGCACAACCCAATCTACATGTTCAATGTAATGGGGTTTATGTAGTAGAGCTGTTTTGTGGCCACTGTATATATATATATATATATATATATGAACTAGTCAAGGTAATATATGAGAGATTGATGCTGCACTGAGGAGTTGTACAAAATATCAGTATGAGCTCCATCTTTAGACATGATCCTCTTACAAAATGTTGGACATCTAGTTCACCTAATTGGGTACTTTGTACACCAATCTATATATAGTATACATCTTAAATGTCAGTGTCTGTTTTATTTGGATCCTGTAAGTATACATCTTGCTGTTGTTTCTCCTTGTCATATACATGACGTTATTGCCTCTAGTTTCCAATGAGAGGTTCTGTGTTAAATTTCTAGTGACTCAACTTCATTGTACCATTCCCATCTGGATTTCTTTATCTGTCACAGGTGTTGCCATGGCTACTTCGTACACACACTGCTGTCTTTTCCTTGACAAGAACTCAGGTAAGCTGTCGGTGGGCTGACTAACTCAAAACACAGTGAATGAAAATGTCACGTCCATCTAGCAGGAAGCAGCTTTGTTGCACATTTGTTGCAATTTGTTGTACAGCGGCCATCCAATCAAGTGCCCCCCTCATAACTCTTATCTGGCCTGTGATTACAGCTGTACACCAATGATGCATGATCAAGATTGTCCTGATTGGTCGTTTGTTGTATAGGCTAACGTTCGGTTGCTCCATCAGCATGATGATTCCCCCCCCCCCCCCCCCCCTCAGAGAGAAGGTACATCTGTGATCTGATCTCCGCTTCAGAGAAACTACATGAAGGTTTGATGTTTTACAGAAAGTCAGCGGAGAGTTTTCATTCCTCCTTAGACCCTGTGTTAGATCAAGGCTGACTCATCACTTTCCCAAGGTTGTGACTGAGACTGTGCATATTAATTGCTTACAGCAAGCGTCATCTGGAGATGGCAAATCTGCCTACTCTGTTCATGATGGAAAATAACCTCGAAGAGGAGCTGATATGAGTGGAATGGGATGTTTTAGAAGGTTCTTTTTTAAAATATTTGGTTATTCAGCAAAGACAGATACAGCTATAGGTTGGAGAAGAATAAAAAAGATTGGAATCATTCATTAGTCACTCAAAGTAAAAATGTGTGCAAGTACTTTCTTTGTATTTGTGCTATTTCTATACCACACGTATATGTGCGAATCTGTCTTTATATCCTAATTGACGTACTCTGTTTTATGGACCCCACCAGCAAAGTCAACCGCTTTCTCAACCCCCACCACAAGGTGGCGATCTCTTCTTGGAAAAGGGCCTCCTCTGTGGCAAAGGGCCAGTCTGTCTGGTTCAGCATCCACTCAGTGTAATATTTTGTCTTGACTGTGTGTAAAATATGTGTCCCAGGTTGGAGCTGGTTGATGTGCTTCTCATACAGGATACCTTAGAATCTGGCACATGGGCGTGGCTCTGGGTGTAGATGACCTTCAGGCATCACTGCTGTACTGGAGTCTATCTCAGGTCTCCAGCCTGTCTGGCTCCAGAGAACTACCAAGCTTGAAAACATATTTCTTCTCCTCCCTCTCCTCTCAGTCCATCCTGCTTGACATTCCACTCCCACCCCCCCCCCACGCCCCCCTCCTATTTGAGGCCCCACAAAAGCCCCAGTGCTGGTCTAACTACCTTCAAATACATCAAATCACAGTCTTAATCATGTCAATTGCTGCATGCTACTTTGTATTTATTGCTGAGGGAAGGTGGAGAGGCATGGAGTGGCATTTCTCAGGAGGAGAGGAAGTCGTCAAGCCAGCCTAGTCCTTGAGCTAGCAGCAGGCAAATAACTAGCCACAGCATTCTGACCTGCACTAACATACTGTAATTAATGCTCATCTTATTCAAATGAGCGGTAGGAACAAAATCGCACAGGGACCTTTGAGGTACGACTAGAAATAATGCATGACACCGGGCTTCTCTGTTTAATGTCTACAGCAGGGGTATTTATCCTACAGGCTGCTACTGTATATTTGATCTCTTGACTAGAGCCTGCAGCAGCAGTTTACTGTAAGTCACACTGTCCATGGATCAATTCACCCTGCAAAGCGGGAGCTGTTAGCTTGTAGTTATACTGAGGATGAATATATATACTGGATATATATATATATATATATATATATATTATGTCGTACTGTTTGGTGATTGCTAACTTTGTTCTTATTATTCCCCGTTTTACATGATGTGTTTGGAAGTCAGATCAGATCTCATTGACGTCCTTCTGGTTTCACAGATTAAATCAGGATGGATTTGAATTTTTAACAGTTGTGGAAGATGGTGATCAGGAATTAGCCTTCCTCTCCCTTGCGTTTACATTACATTTACATTTATTCATTTAGCAAACGCTCTCATCTAAAGTAACTTCCAAGAGAGAGCTTTATAAAAGAGCATCGGCCACTGGTCATAGCAACGTCATAGACCCCATATCATTAGATTATGAAACATACAGTAGCCACAACCCCTCCTTCCAAAGTTAAGACCACTTAAGCATGATTCCAGCTAGCCACACATTAACCTCCTAATCTCTAGCATCCTTTCAAAATTCATCATTTATATTTTTTTATTCTCCAGATTCTCCCTTTGCTGTGTTCAGAGAGGGAAGAGATCTTTGAAACAGAGGCTACGTGAGGTGAATTTGAGGGTTTCCCTGAGAGGAATCTCATTATGAATGAGGAGGCTTTCCGGGGGAGAGAGGTGCTTTGCGTCACATCCATGTCATCTTTTACAGACTAATAAAGTCGATCGCATTCATACCACCGATGATAACGTAAGGTAGCGAACCATATCGATGTATAGTTTATCTAATACCAATATGTCTCTCTTATATTGACAAGATTACAAGAATCATCAGATTCACCCTTAACTAATAATACTGTGGCCTATGCTTGAGTCTTAGTAGTTGCGTGCCTAAATATGGTCATGTAAGATGATATATGAGGGTAATGCCAGTGTCCCACTTTGACCTTAGGGACGAGGAAACCTCTTTCTGTGGGTCAGGTGAGGAAGTGATGTCATTACATGATTGTGGCTGGCTGGTGCTTTATTGAGCTTGACATGTTACTGCCAAAAGTATTGGGCCCCTCGACCAGCACCCTGGTATGCTACAGTAACAGACCGGAAAAGGAGGTGGAGGAGGATGGAGGAGAAGAATATGCGAAAACAATACAACCTGAGGAGAGAGATGCAGAGGGAGACAGAGGGGGACAGAGAGAGAGAGAGAGAGAGGGTGGGAGAGAGAGGCGAGGGCGATAAAGAGCGAGAGATGAATTGCAACAGGGCGAGAGAGAGAGAGAGAGGGGGGAGAGAGAGAGAGAGAGGGGAGAGAGAGAAAGAGAGAGAGGAGTGTGGACTGAAAATCCAGACAGCTGCAGGATCCTGGATCCGTGCTCCAGGTCCGTGTTTTGCTCTGAGCACTTGGGAGCTTGTGAAACATGCAGCCAGCTCCTCTGTCTCTCCCATTGCTGCAGTGAAGGAGCACACGCAGAGCCCAACACTGATCCTGGTGTTACCCAGCCTCTCCTCCTCTTCAGAACTCCATTCATCTGAGGGCTTGGATAAAATAGAAGGAGAAAAAAAAACACACCCAAAAAGACAACGAGAGAGAGAGAGAGAGAGAGAGAGAGAGATGTAAGTGGCAGGGGCAGACTGGAAGGGTGAGATCAGTGTGTGTGTGTGCTTCTCATGACAGTTCCATGCTCTCTCATCGTCGTTTGGGCTCCGATGTCTTCAGAACCTAGATGCGCTGGAAGGTAAGAACATTTGGGATTCATGACCTGATGCCACAATCTAAAAGACTGCAGACCTTGGCCAGAGTGCCTCCATCATCCTCCCATTAAGGAGGGGAAAACGCCACTTCTATCTCATTCTCTCTCTGTCTCGCTTCCTTTCCTTCTGTCTGCATATCATTTTGTTTTTTGGGTCAGGCAGATTGAAAGTTGTCATTCTAGGCACTGTAAGTACATTTGTATTCAGCAAACCATGTAGAGGAAATTCACCCTAGGCTGTGTTGAAGCACGATGGAAAATGGAAGATATCAGTTACATGCAACACGTTCATATTTAGATGGACAGCATGTTGCTTCATTCTACTCCACGGATGGATGTGTGTTTTTGTACATGTGTGGATGGGCGTGTATGTCTGTACATGTGTGTGTATGTCTCTGTGTGTGGGTATGTAATGTGTGTGTATATACATGTGTGTAAGTGTAGGTGTACATGTGTGTGCGTGGGTGTTTGTCAGCAGAGTAGGAGGGCTGCCCCCCCCCCCCCCCCCCCCCAGCTGGCTTTATGGGCAGCAGGGGTGGGGGGGGGGCTGGGGAAGGGACTAACATCCCCTAACATGATTGCTGCTGGCTGGCACACTGCAGGGTTTCATCACAAATTTCCCCAAAAGACATAAATTCACCGTTGACAGAATGTTGCCTTGGGATTATCTCATACAGAAGTCCTTCGACCACAGTTACACGATGGAAATGGGATTTTCCTATTGGTTGCCGTCAGAGCAATGTTTTTCTTTTTTTATGGTGTCAAACTAAAACGCTTAACTACTGGCAGCAGTATTGACTTGTGGGTTGTGTGTGTGCTGTTGATGTCGACAGAGCTTCGGTAAATAGAAAGAGGAGAGGGAGTAAAATAGATGATGGGGACAGGAATGGCTGGAGCAATAAAGAAAGAGAGAGAGAGCGAGAGAATGAAGAGATAGAGATAACTCCGGAAGGGAGAGGAGGGGAGCAGAGGAGGAGGAGCAGAGGAGGAGGAGCAGAGGAGGAGGAGCAGAGGAGGAGGAGCAGAGGTGGTGCTTTAAGGGGTTGATTGTGGACCAAGACAGGGGGAAACACCAGGAGGAGGAGAACCTGAGAGCAGCTAACTGTGAGGTAACAAGCTGGTCAATCCCTCTCTGACTGTCCACTGCATTCCTCTTCCTCTGCCCCCCCCCCCTGTGGTGCTCTACAGCTGAGACACTTAGCAGGTGATACCTTCTGGCCCCATGGAGACCTCACCAGCACCCAACCCACAAACACACACACATACACACGCACACACACACGTAAACACACACACACAAACCCACACACACACAAAAACACACACACACACATAAACCCACACACACATAAACAAACACACACACACACATACACACACTCCCTCAAAATCTCTGTAGATTAGAGAGGCAGCTACTTCTAGAGCTTTGGCCCTGTCTGCTGTGTGTGTGTGTGTGTGTGTGTGTGTCTGTCTGTGTGTCTGTGTGTGTCTTTGTGTACCATTAGAAGATCATTACCTTGTGCCAGGCTTTTTAGCTTCAGGCAATGCTGTGTCATATGCTTGGCCTCAGTAAAGAGATACTAATATTCAACATTATTTATATAACCCTTCAATTCCTGACCGAGCAACAGTACATTTTGGGAAAATTTGTAATTATAGCCTGGAATACAAACACACAAACACACACACACATCTCTAGTTCACATTGCTGTGTGAACCATATCAAGCAGTGTACGTTTGCACGTGTCTGGTGGTAGAGGAAGAGGAATGCAGAGGACAGTCAGAGAGGGATTGACCAGCTTGTTACCTCACAGTTAGCTGCTCTCAGGTTCTCCTCCTCCTGGTGTTTCCCCCTGTCTTGGTCCACAATCAACCCCTTAAAGCACCACCTCTGTTCCTCTGCTCCGCCTCCTCTGCTCCTCCTCCTCCTCTCCCCTCCTCCTCTGCCCTCCTCCTCTCCCCACCTCCTCTGCCCTCCTCCTCTCCCCTCCTCCTCTCCCCACCTCCTCTGCCCTCCTCCTCTGCCCTCCTCCTCTCCCCTCCTCCTCTCCCCTCCTCCTCTCCCCTCCTCCTCTGCCCTCCTCCTCTGCCCTCCTCTTCTCCTCTCCCCAACTCCTCTCCCCTCCTCCTCTCCCCTCCACCTCTCCCCACCTCCTCTCCCCTCCTCTCCCCACCTCCTCTGCCCTCCTCCTCTCCCCTCCTCCTCTCCCCTCCACCTCCTCTGCCCTCCTCCTCTCCCCACCTCCTCTGCCCTCCTCCTCTCCCCTCCTCCTCTCCCCACCTCTTCCCATGGCGCTGTTTTGCGTTTGGAACATGGGCCTGATCAATCATACATCGTCAATTTATGAGCTGGGTAATGTGCTTATCTGGCCTTTAGTTTCTGTCATAGGATTCCTCACGCAGTGTTTTATGGGCCATAAAAGCAGTGTGTAGATCGAGCCCTGTGATCATAAGCAAAATGTATGGATTCCCTCCACCCCCCCCTCTCTCTACATCTCTCTCTCTCTCTCCATCTCTCTCTCTCTACACCTCTCTCTCTCTCTCTGTACATCTCTCTCTCTCTCTACATCTCTCTTTGTACCTCTCTCATTCTTCATACATTTGGTCTCGTGCTTCCGTTCAGGCAGTTGTACATCTCTCCACTGAAGGTTAGTGGGAACTTTCAGTAGGCTTGTGTGTGTCTCTGGTTGTGTGTGTGTGTGTGTGTGTATCTCTGGGTGTGTGTGTGTGTCTTAACAGTAGGGCTTTCTAGAGTGTAGTAGCAAGCGTCACTATATGATAGTGTTGCAGCCCACACTGCTGCTTTGAATCACGGCTCATGTAGTGGTTGTGTTTCGTCATGGGGTGAGTGTGGGTGTGTAAGTGAGCGAGTGAGTGAGTGAGTGAGTGGGAGGGGGGATGTGAGTTTGACTGGAGAGCGTTCAGAGCCTCCACATCCATTGTGCCAGCCACACACACACACACACACACACACACACACTGTGTCTAAGGGGAAGTTTAGTGGGACGTTTGGTGTTTGGTGCGGCAGCCTTCCCTTTGAAGGAGTCAAAATAACTGGTCAGTACGATATTCACTTTCCAAAAAAAGGACTTTGAGCATGTTAAGATCAGGACTGGCAGGTTCCTGCAGGGAAACCAAGCTGTTTCACTCACACCAGTGTAGTCTGTTAGGGAGCGTGTGGGAGGCAGAGGAAAAGGATGTTCAGCTTTGATGCAAATTCAGTTTGGATCGACGGTCTTTCTGCTGCTGGCTCTCATTATAAAAGGGCTGAGAAGGATCTAGAATGTGTCGTCCGCTAACTATCCCACAGTTTGTCCGCACAGGTTGTAAAGCTGCAGTCAGATGTCACAGGTGTCACTGCTTTGCTCGATTGTCCACCCATCCTGACGCGTCGCTGTCTTCCCTCTGGTGGTCTCTGACCTTCACACACCTGGTCTTCACACCTGGTCTCCCCCTCCTGTTCCAGACATTAGCTAGCTAGCACACAGACTGTATAGCCAGCTAGCACACAGACTGTATAGCCAGCTAGCACACAGACTGTATAGCCAGCTAGCACACAGACTGTATAGCCAGCTAGCACACAGACTGTATAGCCAGCTAGCACACAGACTGTATAGCCAGCTAGCACACAGACTGTATAGCCACTAGCACACAGACTGTATAGCCAGCTAGCACACAGACTGTATAGCCACTAGCACACAGACTGTATAGCCAGCTAGCACACAGACTGTATAGCCAGCTAGCACACAGACTGTATAGCCAGCTAGCACACAGACTGTATAGCCAGCTAGCACACAGACTGTATAGCCACTAGCACACAGACTGTATAGCCAGCTAGCACACAGACTGTATAGCCAGCTAGCACACAGACTGTATAGCCAGCTAGCACACAGACTGTATAGCCAGCTAGCACACAGACTGTATAGCCAGCTAGCACACAGACTGTATAGCCAGCTATCAGACAGCATGAGAGGCTTGTATCGATGACTGTGAGGAGTGAGATTAATACGTTATGTTGCGTTGGCTCTGGTACCGCTATTAACGCTAAACCACAACTCCTGCTTAACATCATAAGACATCTGCTGCTGGGAGAGATATTGCGTGAGGGTTGGGGATGGAAGGAAAGAGTAGACCTGGGGTCAAATGTTTCTCAGGTGTGTTAGGAAAACTTTCTTCGTCTCGGTGGGGGCGTTTGTTGGGTTCTGTGTGAAGCTGGAGTGGTTAATAATGGAAGCACCTTCTGCAGTGGTTCCTCCAGCTCACCTAATGAGGACTGGCTTCATCCTCTCTCTGACACAACACAGAGCCGGATGTGCTGCTCTCCAGCCTGTTTCCATGGAGATGCTCAGGAGCTGTAGTGTGTGTATGTGTGTGTGTGTGTGTGTGTGTCTGTTAGTGTTTTCTCTGTACATTCCACCAAACAGTGGTGCTTTATAAGATCTGGGCCAGAGCTGTGTGTATGTGTGTGTGTGTGTGTGTGTGTGCGTGTGGGTGGACTTGTTTAGAGAAGGGTTATTTGCGTGTGTGTGTGTTTTTTTGTGAGAGTGTATTTGTACACCCACCTATGTGTGTGCTATGGTGGGCTCCATTGCGTAGGTGGGTTTTAGTGTATAATGAATAACTGCCAATATGTTAGTGGGAGTGTAGACACGCATGCAGTAAGTATGTAGCTGCTTGAATGTAAGGTGCATGTACAGTATGGATAGTTATGTACGGTCACTAAGTGTGTTTGCGGGTACGGATAAGAGGGGGAGAGATTTCTGCTCTCTTCTCTTGATGGCATCTCATCCTCCCAAAGCAGACCTCTCTTCACTGCTCTGTCGCTGTGCTAAAAGCTGAGCTGCATGGATCTATTTAGATGTGGAGATGACAGATGACACAAAGGCTTTCAGCATCCGACGCTTCTGTTTTGATGGGAGAGTCAAACAATTACGGCATGAATCATCAGACCAGCCAAATGTGTTTCGGTGGCCTCTGTGTACTTGTTCAGACATTTGGGATATTTTTGGGCAAAGCAGCACGCCAAACTAGTTTTTTGTTGTTGACAACTCACAGCTGTGCCAGTGATGCTCAGACTCTCAGACCCTCTCAGATGTGTGGCAAGACCCTGCAGGGCAGCAGAACCAGCAAGCCAGCTTCCTGTTGAATAAGGAGTCTTGGTTTCCATAAAGAGCCACCAGGGGAGTCCTGAGGCAGACCTTGACAGACGCAGCGAGCGATGCGGATGCTCCACTGGGGTAAACCCTGCAGAAGACTCTTCTTGTTGAAACAATCCCTCTCCCTTCACTCCTGTCAATAATCTATTTGCACTGAACAGACTCAGTTGTTCTGCCTTAGTTTTCAAAAGGATTCCCTGCCTATCGTGGTGCTGGGGACTGGGGGGTGGCGGGGGGGGGGGTGTGGTGGGGTGATGGTGGAGGGGTGGTGTGGTGGTGGTGGAGGGGTGGTGGGGAGCTACTTTTAAACTGAATAGGATCTTGGTCTGGTATCTGATTGGTCAGGTGTCGGATTCTCGAGCTAACATCTGAAAGTCTACAAAATGATTTTTTTTAGCTGCTCATCACCTACGATTTGGAAATTCATATCTTCACAAGAAGAACGTACGACAAATCGACCTGGGTTGGTTTAATCGGGCTCTTGCCAAGCATGAAATCGATTTGTGTTGTTCTTTTTTTCTCGCTCTCTCCTTTTGGCATCATTTAGATTGAACAGCTCCCCAGGAGATAATAGGATTGCCTGTGTTTGCAGGTCTGTCCTGTGGAGAACTAGGGGGCTGACAGTCACTACACTGGGGGTGGGGGGGGATCAGGATGGGGGGATCGGGGTGGGGGGATCAGAAGTGTGTGCGTTCATGTGCATTGGCTTTCATCATTACCTCTGGCTTGTGTGTCACAGAACCTGCCGGTCACCGATGACGATGGTGTGAGACTCACTCAGGATGTCACACTCTCACACACACACACACACATCCTCACTGGTAATGAAGAGCGCTGATGCTATTATGCTAACCTCGCAGTGAGGGGGGGGAGGGGGGGGGGGGAGGGGGTGTCTCTGTGACTGAGGCTTAGCTCGCTTGGTTTGGCTCGGCAAGTGAGCAAAGCACATGCATGATAACATGTGCATTGGCAGAGCTGGGCCATTGATTTGGGGAAACTAATGTAATTCTGTGCCAAGCTAAACTAGATATATGGGAAAAGGTAAGTCAACGTAAATGATATTCAGACCTTGTATGATTGGTTCAGTAATTCACAAAAGCAAACGAGCCGGTAGATGCAATTAACTAGCTAATTATTCCAGGTAGTGTTAGTCTGGAATACAACTAGCGATTACCTTGTGTTCCACTGGGGCCCTTTGATTGGCTGTTTAGGAGAGTGTGAGCGTTGTGTCCCTGTGGTTGGCTCTCTGCCTCGTCCAGCCTTTCATCCAGCCCATTCAAACACACAGCTGAGTACTGGACAATCTGAGCCCCCTCAGGAACGTTCTGGCAACACTGGGAGATGAACCAGTGAGTCAATGAGCTTCTATCAAACCTTCTAGCAACATAACAAACAGCTGGAACCGTCCGGAAATGTTCCCGTAATCTTGAGTTTACCAGCAACATTGCTATAACGTTCTAGCAATGTAACAGAGATATTATAGCAAGGTTGGTGTGCCTTTCTAGGGAGGGTGCAGTGACATTACAGCTGTGTCCTTTCAGAGTGTTGCTTGCTATAGAGGTGGTCTTTACCTGAAGGACACCAAAACATGTGAAAGAGCACAGAAGTGAGGACGTGATAGTGATGAAGGACACAAGGACACTCTGAGATAACCAGACAGTAGATTTGTGTATCTCTGGCTGGACAGTGACCTCAGGTAACCCCACAGTGGAGGTCAGTGACCCTTAGTTGACCTATGCTTGTTCCCTGCAGGCTGGTTGACAACAGGTGTTCAGGGGCAACAGCTTAGGTCTGTAGTTCATGTAGGCACACGCTCGCACACACACACACACACGCTCACACACACACACACACACACACACCCACACATGCTCACACACACCCACACACACACACACGCTCACACACACACACACACACACCTTGCTGTGCTCTGATAACACAGGTGCCCAGCCCCAGATTTCAACACTAATTGGTTATGTGGACATCTGTTTTTGTCAAGAGGTCAGAAGCTGGATGAAGAACACATCCATGCATTAAAGGAACACACGTCAGTGTCAGGAAGTCGATGATTTGGCAAATTTACTGTTCATTAATGTCTGTGTTACAAATTATGATGATGTTATCCTAATTACTAAGCTACAAAGTCATCCCAAAGACATGGCCAGCAGGCCCAGGGCTGACAGTACAGAGGCTGGCCTGGACAGTCCTGTTTGAGGCTCTGCTCTGATTGGTCAGGGGATCACACACAAACACCAATCCTCTGTCCGAGGCGCTCGTCCTTTTAACCGCTCCAATGTGCGACCACCATTGTGCTCGGATGCTCTACCCTGCAAGGTTGGCTGGCAGGCTGACGTTGCCTAGCTACGGGGGATGAGGAAAGGGGCTATCGTCATGGTGAAAGCGCGGGGTCGAGGGGTTAACCATTGATGATGTCATCAGGCCCCTCATTATTACTCCCTTGCCTCAGTAAGTGAGTCTGGAGAAATCAAATACCAGGTTCACACTGTGCTGTATGGGGGTGGACTGGGTACCATTTCTATATATAACTGTGTGCATTTCAAAATGGTGGATTTTACTGTGCAGAAATGCAGATTACAAAAGATAAACTTTTGTGTTCATACGGATGCAAATAACCAGTCAGAAAACAGCTGTGTGTGCCGAGTGCAAAGGAGCACTAGTGAGGGATGACAGCCTATCATGTCTCCACCATCTGCTGCTCTGGAAACCACTGGTGTCTGGGTAGAGAGGATCCCTGACCTGAGGGCAGAGGGCCAGGGGCCACAGCAGAGAGCCAGGGGCCACAGCAGAGGGCCAGGGGCCACAGCAGAGAGCAGGGCCACAGCAGAGAGCCAGGGGCCACAGCAGAGAGCCAGGGGCCACAGCAGAGGGCCAGGGGCCACAGCAGAGATCCCAGGGGCCACAGAAGAGGGGGGGGGGTGGATGGTCCTGTGTGCTGATGGATCTTTGCATTGCTTTTTCATCTAATTCCAAGGCCAAGTCCAAAAGGTTACAGTAGATGTGCTACCATTTTACCTTGATGCTCGGAATTTAAAAAACTTTTACAAGTTTTTTCTCTCTCAAAAGAGCAGATCTCTGTTGGTCCTGAGAGGTGCCTGCATGCACAGTACACAGGAGAGAAAACAACTCGGCAGGGACACAAATCGAAGTGTTTTTATTCCCAGTTGGACTTTTCGATAAGCTAAAAGGTAGACTCTTTCTGTCATGGATTTGGGAAACAAGCGTTTGCAGATTTGTAGTTTTTGTTTGTGTTTTTTTTTATGAATGCAGAGAGCTTTACAGAGAGCAGAACACTGCAGTTCAGAAGATTCAACCAGACAATAAGCATCCAAGACTCCGAGCATTAGACAGAGTAAATACACCTGACATCTGCTGATTCAGGCCTTGAGCATCTCCCTTTTGCTAAAACTCGTCTGACAAGCTTTCTTCTCTTCCTCAAGTCCCTCTCTCCTAACCAAATATCTCTCTGCCCTTCCTCTCTCACCAACAACCCTCAACCCAACATACTCTCTCCAACTCTCTTCTCCTGACACTTGTACCACCCTTGCTCCTGCTCTCCTCCCAGCCCCTGTTCCTGAACATTTTTGGATTTCAAAAAAGAAGGCGACTGCAGCAATAATGAGCATTATATATCTATTTTTTAATGTGGCGTTAAACATCGTGTTTATGGCCTATTCAAATGCCAACATGCTCTGTGTACATTGCAGCCCTGTTGTTAGACGTTTACGGCATGGGTAATTCTTTAAGCGACAATGAGTCACTACTGTAGTATATATCCTCACTTCCCCCCCATATAATGTTGTTTCAGTCATGATTAAGTCACTAAAAATCAGAACAATGTTTTAGCTTGCCTCCATTCTATAGTGCCTATGTCATTTCCTGGACCTTCCGGGCTGTGAAGGAGACTGAAGTTGTAAAGCAGGAAGCGTCGCAGCACTATCTGTCTCTGCTTGCTGATATATTTGCCGTTGCCTAGCAACCGGTTTTCAGCATTCTTGCAAAGATAGCCTCGTCCAAAAAAAGCAACTTTTCAATGCTAAGTTCCTTGATATCTCGCTGTGGACGTTTGCAAGCTGAATACAATCTCTCACTCTGCTTCTCTCTCTCTTTCTCTCTCTTTTCTCTCTCTCTCTCTCTTTCTTTCGCATTCCCTTTCTCTGTTACACTATCTGTCATTGAGCTGGGAGCAGATTCTTTCATATTTTTTTCAGAAGTTGCTCACAATTGCAAAGATAAAGGCATTGATCTTATTGGCTGCACAGAACTTTAATAAGACAATCATGTGGAAAAACGTTTTGGAGAGAGTTGAGAGATTCAATAGATCATATTGATTTGGATGAGTGAAAGCATAGAATGAACATCCTGTATGCAAGTGCATCAAGCCCCTTCTGACATGCAGGTGGTAGTCTGATGCTTGTCACATCAAAATGCTTTGTTTTAGATAGAAGAGTTTAATATATAGTTCTATATTTATTTTCTAACTGGAAAATGGTGGCCACTATTTAATGTTTTTATTACATCCGTCGACAATGTCTGAGTCATGCTAATTAAATATCACAGACATCAGAATGTTTGTGACTGACCGATATGAAACTGGGATTTCTGGATATGAGCTGATATAAGATCTGCTCATGAGCAGTCTCCTTACACACAAGAACCCCAAAACACATCATTATGGACAGCTGTCAGTTCCAGTTGACCCCACCATGCAATACTGCCACACAGGGAAGCGGTCCATCTAACATAGGGAACTACATATTTTTTGTTTCACCATTAAGTTACCCCCCTTTGGCAGGTAGATCCCCCTCAGTGACGAGTCATGTGTCTCATTAACCCCCCCCACCCCCCCCCACCCCCCCACCTCCAGGGCGGATGGCTTGATGAGTCCCTAGAGGGGAGGAGCTGTACCAAGGGTTAAATGGAAGAGATATTGGCTCAAGGACACGTTTATACTGCGATCCCCTCCATACATTAAACAAACATGTATCTAGATGTGATAAGAACCACTAGTCCTGCACTACCATAGCCTTTTAACACAGCAACCCTGATAGGAGTTTGAGTAAAAACGAGTACGGTGTT
>CM059327.1:13357577-13443908 GCA_030340685.1 Protosalanx chinensis
GGCAGGAACCAGGAGGCAGGAACCAGGAACCAGGAGGCAGGAACCAGGAGGCAGGAACCAGGAGGCAGGAACCAGGAACCAGGAGGCAGGAACCAGGAGGCAGGAGTCAGGCCTGTGTGAAGCAACGCTTCCTAGTGAGCAAGACCATCATTGTCCTCAAAGTGCACAGCATCCTTAATTGGCTACAGAAAGTCCTGCTCAAGTGAACGAAAGAAATGGGGCATTAAAACGGCCATACATTTTTTGGGGTGTCCAACCCGTACATATTGGAGATGAACAAAATGAAATCCTATCAGAGACTTTAAAAGCCACTGAACACATTGAGGGCAGAACTTAGGGCGCAGACGAATCAAAAGTTGCCATTTTGCCAGACCTTCATATCAAGAGAAAGTTGCAGTCCTCTGGCTCTGTTGGAGATGATCACCGCTGGTTGTTAAGTGGAGGCCTAACACTGGATTGCTTTATTTGCAGACATGAGAAAAGAGAGATAGCCCCCTTCTGAAAACAGGAGAGGCTCTTCCCTTACGGACACTACAGCAGAGGAACACCCTCTACACCTGCAGACACACCACTGTGACCTCTGGCTGTCATCTGCCTGCCTATTCACTCCTGGGGGGGGGGGGGGGGGGGGGTCTACGTCTAGCGAGCAACAATAATTAGCTGACAAAAAATCTTTACCAATTTATAGAGAAAGAGGGTATGTCTGTCTCATTGATGATATACTGCACCTATGAGTTTTTAAAGCTAGCTGGTCACCTCCCTCAAGATGGTATCTATGACGAGTGTCTACCCCTCCCCCTCCCCACACACCCCCCACCTCTGTTTTTTAATGAATGGATGCACCGTGGTTATATAAACCACTTATAGACTAAGGTTGCTAGGAGATAAGTTGTTTCCATAGAAACAACCAACAGGTATATAGATCTTCATCATGCCTTCATGTAACTATTAAGATTGAGAACAATATGTTTCCACTAATTGCAGGTAATTCCTTGGTGTGTTGACTTTAAAAAAGTAATCCCTGTTGTGGAATTGGAAACAAGACTGTGTAACAATTCTGTACCCTTTCAATACTGTACCATCAATACAGAGATGAAATACCAATACCATGTAATGATCGATGTTTAGAAATTATATTTGCTTGTGGCTGTGCACTTTACAACCAGGGACTTTGATGAGTACAGTAATTAGAGGAAGAAACTATCTTAAATGGCCTTTGGTAAACAGTGGATTGTCAAAGTGAAATGTTATTACTATATTAGTTTCCATGGAGATTTTGTCAATATTCCCTCTCCCAGCTGAGAGCTAAGCAGGGGAACTCTCCTAACTTCAAACACGTACACTTACCTTCTGCCTGTTCAGATGGACCTTCATTCAACCATCCGTCAACCTCCCAAGTTCTTCACTGAAGCCTATTCTCTACATTTCATGTTTATGCCTTTCTTCATTTCAACATGTTTAACGACATTCTGACGACTCTTCATGTTATCCTCACAGACCTTCCCGCCCTTTCTGCTTCTCCGATGCCCCCATGTGATGTCAGAGTGCAGGCTTGGGGCTTGGATCAGCAGGGGCTTTTATGACTGGAAAGCCATTATAACGTTCCTCTTGGTTTTTCCTTCAGCTTCGATGGTTGGCTTGCTGTGTCATATCTGGTTAGCCTGTGAAGTGGCTCTCCGAGACAGATGGAAGAAGATGGCCGGAGCGCATCACCCCAGCTCATGAGGACAATACCCCCCTGATTCCAGACCTACTTCAGTGCTAAATGGATTTTGAATACCAAAGTCAGTCTTGCATTTGACACTCCAGTCTTTTTTACGCTAACACTTTATACTGGCGATCATTTCATTTATCAAGCCATTTATAACCCCACCATGTATTACCTCCACCATTTGATATCTGGTAGTGAATGATTTGTATGAAAACCAGTGTATGAGGTGGAATCGTTTTCTCTTTTTTTTTTACTCTCATCCCTTCTGAAGCATTTAAAAAGACTAACACGGTATAGTTAAGATTGAGGAGCAGACTTGCTGCAGCCTTACACCGTATTCACTGCATAACAGACAGTATCAAAGTAAAAAATGATGGCTGAGTGGTTAAGGATTCGGGCCAACCACTTGAATGTTGACGATTCGATTCCCTTGGGCAAGGTACTTCACCCTACTTGCCTCAGAGGGGAATGTCCCTGTACTTGCTGTAAATCGCTCTGGATGAGAGCATCTGCTTAAATGACTAAAATGTTAATGAAAAGCCCAGGATGCAGTGGGAGGATGTGGGAGAGGCTTCATCAGCAGTGATAGACTAGCTCCCTCTATGAGGTCATTGTTCTGGGGGGCGTGTAGACAGAAGCTGCCGGAGTGTGTGGCGTCTTTACGACCTGAGCTGGTGTCTGCTGATGAGAAGCTGCAGTGGGAGGGAGTAGGAGAGGGAGGGAGGGAGGGAGTAGGAGAGGGAGGGAGGGAGGGAGGGAGTAGGAGAGGGAGGGAGGGAGGGAGTAGGAGAGGGAGGGAGGGAGTAGGAGAGGGAGGGAGGGAGTAGGAGAGGGAGGGAGGGAGTAGGAGAGGGAGGGAGGGAGGGAGTAGGAGAGGGAGGGAGGGAGGGAGTAGGAGAGGGAGGGAGGGAGGGAGTAGGAGAGGGAGGGAGGGAGGGAGTAGGAGAGGGAGGGAGGGAGGGAGTAGGAGAGGGAGGGAGTAGGAGAGGGAGGGAGGGAGGGAGTAGGAGAGGGAGGGAGGGAGGGAGTAGGAGATGGAAGATCAAAGTTTGAAGTCATCTTGTGCTGCAAAGCTCGTCTCATTTTAGCTTGGTTTCTTAGCTCGATTGCAAGGTCTGCCACTCACTCCTTACGTAAGATTCCCTGTTCTGGAGCTCTTCGTGAACAGGAGTTTACAATTACTAATTCCCATAAAAAAATTTACTCAACTCTATTTTAGAGGAACTGTTGGTGAGTGAAGGCTTTTTATACGAAAATAAATAAATAAAACATGTTTGAAGAAATATTGCTTTGGGAAGAAGAGTAACAACTAAAGTGTTGAAGAGTAGTTATGGTTTCCTTCTATGCTGAGACACTCATCAAAGCGCACATCGACCCAGACCGCTCTATCCAGAGCTAGTCAAAGTGTCTGTTGACAGCGGTGATGGCAAAGACTGTGCAGGGGTGCCTCAGCCCATGATTTAGGTCACACCACGGTTTAGTGGTCGGGGGTTAGAAAACAGACCAAGCAGGTAATAAGCATCGATTCAGAAAGAACTCTGTTGCCCCCCTGCGATCGATGCAATGGCTGTTATTTCAAACAATATGATAGAGGAGGCAGCCTGTTGCCATCCCTCCCCAGGTCCCCACAGCCCTGGTGTTGGTGTGGAGGAGGAGAGGTGGGCTGGTGCCAAGTTACGCAATCATCTCAAGAGAAGGCAGCAAGACAGCGAGGGCCTGGTCTGTGGCATGGTTAGCGTAGCGTAGCGTCAGCGTGCTCCTCTGGCCCTGATTCAGGGGAATCAGGGTGATTTGGAAGCTGCGTCAGGTGCTGACTTAAGCAGTAGTGGATTTAGCCTGTTGATCTACCATGCTGTTGATCCAGAACCACTGGAGTGGTTGGGTGTTAGGTGTGATGTCACTCTCGTCAAATGTTTCATAGACCTCAAGATTGGATTGGTCACCTGTCCAGGCTGCTCCCAGCAGCCTCAGGGGTCAAAGAGGGATTCCTGGACAGAGTGCAGAGTGCGGGGTGGCGGGGGGCCCACTAGTGGATTCCAGCAGAGGCATATTCAGGGGCTACTTATCCTGTAGGACTTCATGCTGGTTTAATGTGAAAGGAAATGAACATTAGAGGGGTTGGGGGGTTTATTGCGTTTTTGTTGGAATAGCTCATTGATCTTCGATGATCCAGACCTCTCCTTTATAAGCTGATGGCTTTACGGCATAGGAAGGTGTGACAACTGTAACTAATACGGTGATAATGTGCTGGAGATGTGAAACAGATTAATGCCATGTTCCATGTATTCATCACTAATGAGTGTCACATTCATTCAGCAGGACAGCGTCTCTTCATTTCTGATCTGGAACCGTAATGTTAATTGTGAGAAAGACGATCGTTATTATCTTATTTTGTTCATCTTTAATTAGGTACCTTGAACTAAACTGAACTAAACATTCTCATTGATTTAATATAGTATCAATTAATATGAATATCCCCAGAATTCTCACCATGATGTTGAATAGATTGTGATCGTAGCTCGGTGGTTTGAACCTGACCTGGACTGTTTACTGAGAGTTTTCTCTTCCCTCTCACCCCTGTCTTCCCTATCAAACTTAACTGTCACTGTCCAATGAAGAGGAAGACTGGAGGAATAATTATCTTACAGTAAAAAAAAAGAAATGATAAAAAAGATTGTTTCTGCACGATCCAAATGTTTGTCATTATGCTCAAATATGATTCTGAATGGATTTTTGAATCACTTGCTACTGCACATGGGGGCTGTTTATTCAGCTAAATAGCGGCTATGAGAGCAGAGACAATCGAGACCCAGGGTTGTAAATCCACTAACAGTGCTTACTAAGAAAGTCAGCTCTGCTCACAGGGACCGATCGAGGGGAACAGATGTCATGAAATAAAACCCTTGGTTAGACCGTGAGGGTGATAAAGAATATCCAGAAGTTATCTGGATGTATGACCGTATTTTTAACAGGGCAGAGAGAACACTGCTGAAGAAGAGGCCCCTTCGTGAAGCTGCTGGAATATCTTAAATGTTACCTAACATTTCTCACAGACTCACATCCTTACTGGATTACAGATACAGCACTTGATATCATATCAAGCTCCGCTCACAAACGTACACGTCGATGTCAAGCGCGAACGGACCTGCACCGGGAAAGGTTGTTCATCGTTTATCTTTGTCTGATGTGCCGGGTGATATCAGGTGACCGCGGTAATGCAGGTCCTTCCGTTTCTTTGACTATCTTGTGCTTTAATGTTGTAATGACACCTTGTAATTACAGAGTGTGATATAATGTGCCTGGGTTGGAGGGAAACACAGATGGTGTGATGGGAATTGTAGGCTAAGTGGTTCAGGTTGACCAAGGCCATCTTCTGGAGGGTTGTATAAGCTCCCCACCACACACACACACACACACACACACACACATTTTTCACCTTACAATCTTAGCAGGTGTCCTTTTCGGTTAGATTAGCTAAATTCAAATTCAAATTTCACACATGACACATACATTAGACTCACTTGTTCCCATGGTGATATATTTAATGCCAAGCCGTAATCAGATTTTTGTCTGAACTACAGTAGTTAGAAAGAAAAGTTTGGTGGAGAAACCAAACGAATGACTTCCGTCTCGTTTTGGAATGAATGAAATGAGTCGGGAGGTTATTTGAAGGACTTTCCCTGTCAAGTGATCAATGCTGCTTACTGTGATGGAGGCCAGTAGTCAGCCCAGAGAGAGAGCTCTGCTGCAGGACAGTACGTGGGGAAACATCCAGCCTTTCTCTCTCACTGAGGGAAGGAGTGCGCTGGGTATTCTGCAGGGAAAGACGTGCAGACAGTTCTAGCTCGGCTGTGTGGGTGGGATCTGGCTCCAACCTGCTGGAAAGAGACACTGTACAGGTTGCACCAGTGAAACACCCCTCCCAGTCTCAGCTCATGTCGGAAGCTAAGGAGGCGAAAAGCACCCAGCCTAATTTCATCTTGAACGCTTGAAATATGTCAGTAATACTTTAATTCCAGTTATAAACTTGTGTATTTCCCAGAGTGTGTATCTTTTTAGGTATTCCAGAGTTCTACCTTGTGTAATGTGTGTGTGTGTGTGTGTGTGAGGGGGAGGGGGGATCTCCAATACATTGCGCAATTTGCATTGGCTATGTAGGTAACGCTCATGTACATGTCTGCTGCTGGCCTAATTTTTGCACATTTAGTTGCCTTGGCAACTACCTAGTCCTTGTCATCTGCTTTGCTGTGCTGCATTGTAGAGAGACTGAGAGAGAGAGAGAGAGAGAGAGAGAGCGAGAGAAAAAAAAAGGGAAAGAGAGAGGGAGAAACGGAGAAAGAGAAATAATAAAAGAGGCGACAAGGAGAGAAAGCGAAAGGGTGAGAGATTTTTCTGGTGCAGGTGCAGGTTTGCGCTGTGAGTGTGCAGGCTGGCAGGTTACTTATCCAGCTTCACCATCCATCCTGTCAGTTAGGCCCTCGGTGTGTGTGGAATAGTCATGGATCTGGTGTGTTACAGTGCCAGCAGGTGTGTGGGGTTAGCAGGGTTGAAACTTTGACCATCTGGACGGCATAAGATTATTCTCCCATAGCATCTGTACAGTACATTACAGGCTGGTCACAAACACTTCCTTATGTATACTAATATGTAAGGAAACGAATATATTCTGACCTTTTAGTCAGAAATACAGATACAAGTAGGACAGTGTGTAGGGATCCCGTGGTTAGGGATTCTCCAGGATGATTTATCACACTGCCCTCCCTCCCTCCCTCCCTCCCTCCCTCCCTCCCTCCCTCCCTCCCTCCCTCCCTCCCTCCCTCCCTCCCTCCCTCCCTCCCTCCCTAGTGGCTATCTTATGTTGTTCCATAACTTGGAAGGGAACATTGAATACAGTACAATAACACACAGATTTATGATTCGAGATAAACCATTAATTTCAGTGGTCGTCTGTGTGTGTGCGTGTTAGTGTGTTGTAAGTGTGTGTGTTTACATATCTCTGATGACAGAACACTCACGTACAACCTTTAAAAAATCCCATTATACGTTTCAGTTTTTCGACTGTGGTTACCATGACAACTGCACATTTTTATTTTAGTCTCTTTTGACAGTGCAAGGGATCCGAGTTCCTAAACATTATGTAAGAGAAGATTTATTCATGGAAGGGGTTTCCTGCAGCAGGAGCAGTTTCTTCTCATTAATTACAGGGAGAGAAACAGATCGTAGCTACCCAAGTTAGCATTTCCCTTACTTCACTTCCTGTCTGACATGCCAGGGTCTGACTGGTAATTTCTGTTACCTAAAATATCAAACCTGCTCTTGCCTGTCTGGAAACACGCTGCAGATAGAGGAGAGGAGGGGGGAGGAGGGGAGGGGAAGAGAGGAGAGGTGAGGGGAAGAAAGGGGAGGTGAACTGAAGTCAGGGGAGGGGAGGAGAGGAGGGGAGGAGAGGAGGGGAGGAGGGGAGGAGGGGAGGAGGGGAGGGGAGGAGGGGAGAAGAGAGAATATCAAAAGACTGCAAAAGACACAGGGTAAGCGAACGTCTGGGAGAACTACTGAGGTTACAGAAGGGGACAATCTGATTTGCTGTCACGCCTCAGGATTATATATAGTGCTTATATAGTGCTTATATAGTGTAATCTACCTCAATACCCAAAAACCTTACATTCAGCGTGCCCTCCTCATCAATATTATCACACATTTCTTCGGAAAAGCATACTGTTTAAGAGTTGATGCTTTTGAATATAAAACACACACACACACAATTGTGTGCTCTCGGCACACACACACACACACACACGTCTTAATCTTGCTTGACATTATAGTCATAATTCTTGTTTCCCTCAATGAATCAATTAACCTTTGGCCTATATTAGTGTTCAGTGGGAATCATATGGCGGCAATGTCAGCATTCTTTCACCATCGTGCTGTTTTTGCTGTTAACTGCAGGTATTGGGGTAATGGAGTGCTTGGAATCGAATGGAGCTTTTCTAAGGTCACTGAATGTATTCAAATTAGAGTGGGCATTAATCTTGCTGTCTCTCCCCCCCCCCCCCCTTTTCCCTCTCTCCTGCCTGACAGACCTGCAGTATTCCCCTTGGTCCCCATCGCAACACTTCGATGAAGACAGACGCCTCCCTCCACCCAGGAACATGAAGGGCTTATCGGGCAGCCGCTCCCAGCAGCACCAGATCCCTTCCCCCCACGGCCTGGACTACGACCACCCGCACGAGCTCCATGGGCACCATGGCTCCGACTCCCGCCACCCATCCTACCTGCTCAGCCCCACTGAGAGCTGCCCCATGGACTACCACCGCTACTCCCCCCGCAGCTCCATCCACTCCGACTGCATGGTGATGTCCCCTGTCCTGATGGCGCCGCCCGCCCCCGTAGACTACATATCCAGCAGCACCTTCCCCAGAATGCACTACAGCTCTCCATACTACGACTCGGCAACGCGGGACGACTGCGCTGCCATCACTGCCTCCGCCTCCTCTTCCGCCGCCGCAGCCGCCGCCGCCTCTTCCGCGTCCTCCTCGCACCACACCGGAGCGAAGAGCAACCGCATCCCCGCCAACCTGCTGGACCAGTTTGAGAAGCAGCTCCCGCTGCAGCGAGACGGCTTCCACACGCTGCAGTACCAACGCACCTCCACCACCACCACCACCACGGAGCAGCGCAGCGAGAGCCCCGGGAGGATCCGACACCTGGTCCACTCTGTCCAGAAGCTCTTCACCAAGTCCCACTCCTTGGAGGGTTCCTCCAAGATGAACGGCACCAAGGGGGAGGGGGGCAGCGGAGGGGGAGGGAGTCACCACGGCCACCATTCCTCCAAGCACGGAAGCAAACGCAGCAAGAGCAAAGAGCGCAGGCAGCGCTCGGGCGGCTGGTGGAGCTCCGATGACAACCTGGACAGCGACAGCACCTACCGCACCCCGAGTGTCATGAGCCGCCATCACCATGGCGAGCACGCCTCCCACTGCTACCCGGACTCCATGCACAGTCACTTTGGGGACCTGTCACTCAAAACTTCCAAGAGCAACAACGACGTCAAGTGCTCGGCGTGCGAGAGCATCGCCATGGCGCCCGAGGGGAAGTTCATGAAGAGGAGTTCCTGGTCCACATTGACGGTGAGCCAGGCCAAGGAAGCGTACAGAAAGTCCTCACTCAACCTAGAAAAACCCCTGATACACACAGACCTGAAGCCTTCCCTACGAGCCTGCCACTATCTGCAGGTGAGTGCCTTGTCTCAGGGGCTAGGTGTGTGTGTATTATCCTGTGGCCTTTTTCCTGGGCTTCACACAAAGACTTATGGCAGATTTGTTTCCAACGAGACTCTTCTCTTCTGACGTGTTTTGGTCCGAAATTTACTGGAGAACTTGAGTCTTATTCCTTTGTTGATGTAACATCATGACGACCATTGATGGTATTGATCGATGGAGTGCCCCTCAGTCCTGTAGTGCAAACACCTGATTGATGAATTGATGGGGAGTGGGTCAGTAAAACCCCCTCTGTAATTGAACATTTTCTTTTTGTTGTTCTCCAGGGAACAATCTCCCGTCTCTCTGTCTGGCAACCCAATCTACCCTATCTAGGTATCCCATTGTGGTCTACCTCTTGGAGGTATTGTCCTTTAGGATGGTGAGATCAATTGAAGGAATCAATGTCATGGCAGAGGACACTGTATGTACTAAGGACAGCTGCCTGTGAGAGCACAGTTGTTATTGTGTTTTGGTCAAAACCATGCACCTTTGGACCTGTGTTTTGTAAAGAGCTAGCAGGTGTTTTCTTCTTCTTATTGTGCTGTACTAACTGAAGGTGTGCTAGCCTATGTTAGCTGACTGAAACATTAAGGAGCTGCAGCAATTTAGAGTAAGTAGTGTTGCTAGAAGACTGGAGCACCTCAGCATGCTACACAGTCACTGACCTAAATAGACGAAGCTGAGTTGCAAGTTTAGAGCTGCCTTGATGTAGCAGAGTCACCTACAGCTGTGGACACTTGAATGAAGCTCGGATAAATGTTAATTCACAGTATCGTGCTCTTTCATGCGAAATATTTCACCTCAGACTAAGAGCAATCACTTCATAGCCAGGACGCAACATTACTATACACACTTATCCAGGCAAAACAAATAAGAATCTTGAAGGCAAATGAACACTGTGAAACAGGCTCATTCATTTGCCAGTCGAATAGTTTTTGATAACCTAAACCCTGTTGCAAGGTGACGAAGATGACAGTGTTTGAAAGGTGCGCCATGCTTCCAATCAAATGAGCATCTTGTCTGTTAGCTGCAGTCACAAGTGTCTTCCATGGGAAGCTAATTATGTTAACGAGCTCCAATTAGCTTAGGAGGCACATGGTGTCAAAACACTGGCTGGAATTACCATCAGTGGAGTAATAAAACAGTATGCACAGGTTAGGTCTATTGCTCTGGGATCCTGCCAGTCACCTGTTTAGCTTTAGTAGGCCAACGTGTTCATGTCTTATGTTTGGGCCAACCTAGTATGTACCAACCTAGTACATGTATTCAGTCTGGAAAGTACTTGTTTTATATTTGCTTGGTGATGCCTAGTTACTTATGGTTTCTTTAAGGTCATATTGCGTAATCTTTTGGGACACTAATTTGTTGTTGATGTTGAAGCAGAGTGATCAGTAACAGACTTTACGATGCAACAAATCAGAGTCTAAACATTTGCAATCTGACGGTTTCAGGCTCATCGTTCAGACCAGGAAGCTCTGGATTGTCTCTCTGTCTTCCTTTCCAACCCGACGCTCTTACAGCTGCCCTTTGACATTTGAAGTTTAGATGTTTCCACAGCAACCCATCTGAAGGTCAAGCTTATCGGCAGTCATGGTAACAAATGATGTCCCCTGGGCCCCTAACATCCTGGTCCCTTTGTGCTTATATAGCAGAGTGCCATCCCTGTGTGTGTATTATGGAGATAGATTAGGGTAATGGCCCGAATCCTTGTCCTGGGGGTAGACTTGAACATCTGTCTGACTCTCTCTCTCTCTCAACTAGTAATTGTACCGAATAATCTGTCAGGCCTCAGTAGTAGGCCTTACGAATGTATTTTCCCCCATAGCACTGTTAACCTCTGGGTCGTCACACTCAATAAAATATGATGAAATGGGTTCATGTGTTCCAGGGTCAGGGGTCATCTCATATCTCCACGGGTGCAGGTGGCAGGGCGTTGATCCTGGGTGTTTATGGTCCTGGGGTGTCTGTGGATCTTTGGCTGGAGTCATTTACCTGCTTGATGATGTACTGTTATGGTCTGAGTTTGACCGTCTACACACAATAACGACATCACTCTCCGTTAAGAAACCTAGTCGATGTGTTGAGTTCATGAAATGGACAAGCCTACAGTATGAACCAATAGGTTATAACATGAAGCGGAGGCAATTGTTGTGTTTTATGACAAGTGTTCATGAAAAGTAGCCTAAAAAATATGCTTTAGGCTTTATATTTTTCTACAGGAGACCGTCGCTGGGATTTCAAGGTTACAATAACGGACGATTTTCAGCACGTAGCAAAAGCTGCTGATGCTTAACATCTCGATGGTGTTTCAGGTGTAACATGAACTGAGCAGGGCGGTAGGGGGGGGGGGGGTAATGAAGTTAACACGTACCCCAGCTGGTCAAAGAAGAGGCATCAGGAGGGAAATAACAAATCTTATTTATTGGTTGTCTTTAAACCTGACTAATTTCATTTCCACACAATTGCTGCATTTTTATTCTCACTGTCTCGTGGGAAAGACGGAATACACTAACACCAGATTAGTGGACGTGATCGTTTTGCTGATAAGGCTTTGAAACTCGACAAACGCACGCCAGCTAATTGTCACGTTGACTTGCCAGGGCATTGATAGAGAGAATTAAGGATGTTTTTCTGGAGCTAACCCTCTGTGGACCATTGTTAAGCAGGATGGCACACAAACATGACCTCTTTTAGAGCACCAACACACCACCATCACACCATAGTTTCATCAACCCAGCATGGCTTGGTTTTGATTAGCAAGTGTTCTTTGTGTTCAGCTTTGGCTTTATCAGTGACTCTGAAGTAGTTTAGGGTTTCGGGTTAGTAATCAGAAGGTCCCTGGTTCGAACCCCAGCTGTGTCAACATGGCATTGTGTTCTTGGGCATGGCACTTCGCTCTGATTGCCTCAGGGGGAATGTCCCTGTACTTGCTGTAAGTCAAGAGCGTCTGCCAAATGAAGAGCATCTGCCGAATGACCAAATGTAATGTTCCATACGTTCTGTCGATTCAGCATCACTGCTGATTCTCCCACAGAACCTTTTGAAAGGATGGCAGTTATATAATAGGCTGGTCTTGGGACTACAGCAGTAGTAAAAAGATCATAACAGTCTAGCCAACCTACAACATTATGACCTTTTCAGAAGTAGTGGTATTCTTACATATTTGCAGACATCCATGGAATATTTGTTTGTGTTTCAGTCCACTTGTTGGTGGATGTGCCAGCCTGCTGGTGAAGGTAGACTCCATCTCCAGCGCTCCCTTCCCCCACAGCCATCTCCTAGACAAACGCTCATCAATTTGAACAAAGTGCTTTATGCTGTTGAGTCGATGTCCTCCACCTCCCTGTCCCCCCAAGGAACAGAGGTGAAACAAAGAGGAAGAGAGAGAGAGAGAGAGGGGGGGGGGGGTGGTGAAGGAGGGTGACAAAAGGAGAGGGTGATGGCACTTAAAGGAGAAGCAGACACTGTGCTCAGTGTGATGACTGCCTAGGGAGTGTTCAGGTGTGTGATACTGGGAGGTGGGTGTTGGGCACGAGGGGGATAGAGAGGTACAGCTAACTGATTCTGTCTTTTTTTTAAGAACATAGGTTACCACGGTCACCAAGACAACAGAACACACTGACGGAATGTGAGATGTACAAATCCGTAACGTTAGGGTAGTGTACAAGGGGTACTTTATCCGGGGGCAAATTGTAGGAATGCATCCGCAGAAAAGACAGAAGATCAAACAAGTATCCCAAGAGAAAGAAAAAAAGAAAACGTTTATTATTGAATTATTATGACCTTTTTTCCAAGTAAAAATACACAGTCTTTGGAGATGGCATCTGGCTGCCTCAGCCACAGCATCATTTTGGGATGTGTCTGAGTATGGAGCCCAGACACAGGTGGTCATCAGATCAGGAACTGGGTTAGCATCTTTAGTTCAGGGAGAGGAGGCCAGGATGAGAACCAGTTGACAGTGATTGTGACAGTGATAAGTCAACGATGACAGTGACAGCATCGATATAATATAAAAGCTCATCTGACTTGCCAGTGACAACTTAGTACAAACCGTGTTTTCTGAAGCAAGGATTTCAGCTAATAAGAAACAGTGTCTGTGTGTGTTTGGTGGGGAAAATAAATGACCTTCTTTGAGTATAATGGTCTTACTAAAGTAATTGAACATGTGTAGAGTATTACACACGGATAAGTAGAACATGCATGAACCTTATTACATTACAACTTTCCTAATTAAAATTGCCTTGTACAGTGCAACACACAAGAGACTGTATTCGTGTGTGGTAATGTTTACGACTTTAAGCGTGTGTGCACCATGTAATTAGGACCCAATCCCTTAATCAGTATTAATTGTCCCAGTGATGGTTTTTCAGACCCTGTTTTTTTCTCTATTCCAATCAAGGCTGTGTTTTTGCATATGGATGGTGTGCTAATGTATCCAGAGCATCTTCAGTTGCTATGGCTGCAGCCTACACACTTGCCTACGATCCCCTTTAAAACTGAATCTGGAGGTGTAAAGAAGAGAAGAGGGACTTATAAGGAAGCTGCTGCATTGTCCTGAAGCTCCATTACTCTGCTGAGTAAAGATGACTTGTTTTCTGCTGGTTTGCAAAGCTCCAGTCTGTTCTGAGGTGCAGGATGTGTCTGTCTGTTGTGGTCAGTCTCAGATGGTAGCTGGAACACTTGGACACTGTTCATCTGGGGGTTGATCAAGTCGTTACTCAACAAAAATAGGTTTGTCGTGTCGAGTTTGTTTTGACAAAAATGAACATTCATACTGCCTCTACCTTACACCTATCACTGTACTAACATTTACATTTTAGTCATTTAGCAGACGCTCTTATCCAGGGACATTCCCCCCCCAAGGCAAGTATGGTGAAGTGCCTTGGACAAGGACACAACGTCATGTTGACACAGCCAGGGTTCGAACCAGAGACCTTCTGATTACTAGCCCAACACCCTGCCCGCTCAGCCAAATCTTATGGCTACGAGAGCAATCATTCTAATTAAGACTTTATTGCACACAGCCTTACTTTTTCATTTCATGTATCCAAATATGCACTCGACTTTGGTACGTTGATTACATTAATACATATTCCACTGTGCAGTAATAGTGCCATTGGTATTTAATAGCACTGACAAGGTTTAATTACTATTTAACTTGACTGCCTCGTTAATTAACTCGGTGTCATTAAGTGCAACGTGTCAGTGTAACGTCCATAACAATCAGAGGCATGGATGTACTGTTCTTTGTGAAACAGTATTTCATGCTGCAGATGATGTACAGTATGCCATAGTAATCATTTCATAATAGCCCAGTGTAACAGTCGCACACAGAGGAACCAGTAAAACGATCATGACTTATGAACTGGGGTAAACCAGTTAAACAGGGTTGCAGCAGTATGTAACGATGTTGTGGTTTCAGCAGGATTCTCGGGGAAATGTTTGATGTCGATCATTAATGAAGCAGGTGTACTTCTTCAATCAAGTCAGATCCATGTCAGTTTGTGTTACGGCTAAACGATGTTTGGGGTGTCATAATCCCCCCAAAATATATTTAACAAGTTAAGTAGCATTCTCTGAATCATTGCCTTTATGGAGGTTTCCGTTTTTTGCAATATCATCATTCTTATAAATACGCACAAACACACACACACACAGAGACAGTGGGTCACTAGGCTGTGCTGGAACTCTTCCCAGAGACCCATTTTCTGATGTGAACCTTGGAGAGTTCAGAACCACAAAGGAGGAGGAACAATGGAAAGGAGAATTGCTCTACTCTACTGTACTCTACTGTACTTTTTTTTATACAAAGCAACTTACAGCAAGTACAGGGACATTCTCCCTGAGACAAGGAGGGTGAAGTGCCTTGCTCAAGGACACAACATCACATAGCCACAGCCGGGAATTGAACCCATAACCTTGCGATCATAAGGCCAACACCTTAACCCACTGAGCCACTTGACTCCCATAATGTATATTCCTCATCAGTATGGTAACAATAGGTTTGGCGTGGTTCTTCGATTCCTCCTTAAAATCACTGCTGCTGCATACTACATCTGGTGTGAATTAGATTGACCTGAATAGACAGATAAATGATCATGGTGTCTCTGTGCTAGTCTATGGCCTGGTTACTGTGGGCGCCAGTATTAGCCACCATGGCATACTAGCGTTCAGTCTTAAAAAAAGAATATTAAACAAAGTTTCATGCAGAGCTTCTTCAAACTCTTCTGTTGCTGAGCCCAATTAGAATGCAAACTGTCTAATTGGAGGAGTCAATGGGGGGGGGGGGGGGTAGCCTGAAGGCTCCAGAGACCCCAGGGAGGGGGATTGTTCAGTTCCGAACGCTATGTTAGGGGAATGCCCTTACGGGCTGCACATTCCTTTCGTTAATTGGGCCCCATTGTACTTGCTAATAAAGGAACTGCTCAGAGGATCGTTAAACAAGTTTCATATTTGGTCTTGGGTACCTAACATCATCCTTCATCTGATATCATCCTTTGGTCAACACATTTATCCTAAAGGCATTTTATTTGTGTGAATATTTTAGACAGTGCGTGAATAATACTTGTATTCAGACACATTCAAACATATTAACATGTTCGATTTCAGTTAAATGTTTTTTCTCGGTATGTGTACGTGAATAATAATGATGTAAGATCTGTATGATCCATACAGTCCAGAAGGATTGGGTCAGTCCAGCTGGCTGATGAAGGCCTACCTCTTCCTCAGGTTCCTCAGGATGAGTGGAGTGGTTACCCTGGCGATAAGGACGATGAGATCCCGTGTCGAAGGATGCGCAGCAGCAGTTATGTCAAAGCCATGGGAGATGACGAGAGTGGAGACTCTGACACCAGCCCCAAGACTTCACCCCAGAAGGCTGTCCGGCCCGACGCCCTGGTCCTCAAATCAGTCCTACACAGACCCCATATAGACCCCCAAAGGTAGGGACTCCTGGACAGCCCTGTGTTTTACTCCCAAGTTGAATGCCTTTATGTTTCAGGAGGCTTGACTTGTTTTATTGAGTTGACTTCATGAACTGTGACAACATCATTACCTCCTAATATTGGTGTACACAGAACAGAGGGAATGTTGCGATAGTGCTTTACTCAGGAGACCTCACTCTGAATTGATCTCATACGATTATTCCTTTTAATAGATGCTACAAAGTGATAGCGGTTGCTTTCGAGTGCTTTCTGTTCATAAGGGATTGTCTGCCTTTGGTAAACATGTGCTGTATCACTAAAGAAAAACATATTCTCAAGAATCTTCAGTGGAGTAAAGCTTGATCTTGACAAAAAATTGTAATGACAAGTGTATAAAATATTCCTTTTGGTTCCAGCAGCCAATATGGCACGAGGATTATAAATTCAAAAGATAGTCCCCATATCAAATCTTGACCTAAACCATCAACTAAAGATGGTTCGTTTCAATTCTTTAACTCTTTTGCCCAGGGGTTTTTGCTTGCTGTTTTTATCCCTAAACTCCAAACTACTATCGCCGCATCCAATTGGAGACCGACCTTATTTTTGTGTGTGTTGGCCGTTGGTTGTGTCTCCCTGTTGGGTGTTTGCTGTCCTGTTGCCTGCCTCGGTTGACTGTGTAAAGTTTAGCTTTAAGCTTTTATTTCTTCCGACCAGGATATCTCTGTGACCTCGGTCTGAGGAGACAGTTTTCGGAAAGGGACATTATGAGACATGACACTAGATGTTGCTTGGCAACTGAAGAAGAATAAAATATTCTTTCATTTCTTTTTTTTTTCAAAATGGGTTTCAATTCTCTTTAGACAACCTTTATTAATGCATCAAAGTCAAAGGTTAACTGATTTGAGCCTTTTCCAAGTGGTTTTGGTCGGGGGACTGGATGTACAATCAGGTAAAGTATGCTCTGTAGAATACCACAGTCCAATGTCACATGCTGACCTTTCATGATCTGCTACTTCAATATTTGCCCGACATCTTAACCAGCCGGTGTGCATCATGTTATCACAGCAGTGTTGACTAGACTGGGACAACACTGCCACATCTCAACCAATCAGAGAAAGGATGTTCAGAGATAGATAGATGGATTGTAGGCACATAGAAATGTGTCACAATTATACGTTTAAGTGTATTTACTAATAAGTGGCTCTGAAAAAAGAGCATCTGCTAAATCGCTGCCAAAAAATGACTAAATGTAATAAGAGTATTTCAGACACAAAACATTTTTTTTACGCAATAATGGTCATAGACTTGACATTTGGCATGAGTGGTAATGTGCACATCAGACTCAGCAGGCCTTAAAGACTATTATTTTGCAATTTTTTTCTTCTTGAATGACAGGGAAAATGCATCCATTTTGTCTAGGTATCAAGATGGTGTTCTGCCTGAACTGTACCTTTTTATGCTGCCTTTTTGTGTACAAGTAGGACCACGTTGTATTATCTCAGCCTTTATTCTGCTGAGTGACTGCTGTTGAACAGAATCTCTTTGTAGCTTCCAGTCTGATTGTGATCCAGTAGATGTCTGTACTGTCTCTCTGGGATGTTCCCCAGCTTATTGTTATTCTGGTCTGCCTGACAAATCGCTCTTCCAGAACAGGACGGATGTGTGTTTCTGGGAGGTTGAGAATGCAGGCCTAGTCACACTGGAGACTGCAAAGCTTGGGAGGAGTCCGACATTGTAGTTACTCACCACCACTCCAACCTTGTCTCTCTTTGTTACCCAAGCTTATCATAATTCCTCCAGGACTACAATCACTTTCTGCTTTTGTTCCCCCCACACAAATCAAGCCTCTCGTTTCCAGGACCCCATCGGAGAATTGAATCAATCGTTATTATGAATAAGCCAAGCGCATATTGTTCCACAAATAGGCAAAAGAAGCAGCCTGTACCATTGAAGAGGATGCTGGGTAAAAAAAAGTGGGAGGTCGAGACAAATCGCCCATCGTTTTGGATTTGTGGAGGCTGTGGACTGCATACTGTATCATCTCAGTTCAAAGTTGATTCTAATAAGGTGGCTGGATAATGTGGAGAGATGAGTCACTCCTGTGGTCAGGTTCCAATTCTCCACGCAAAGATAACCGAGGTGGTCGAGAAATCGCTGAATAAAATAAAGGGTCTTTCTTTTTTCATGCTCTCTTCCTCTTTCCTGTCTCCGTTCAGCCAGAGCTACCACTTGCAAACGACCAGAGACGTGCGTCCTCACCCCAGTGTCACCCTGGACCCCTCCACCACCTACACCCCCCCTCAGTTCCGCTCACGGAACCAGAGCTACATGCGGGCGGTCAGCACCCTCAGCCAGGCGAGCTGCGTCAGCCAGGTGAGTCCTGCTTGGGAGGCTTTTCACAGACAAAACCTCCTCCTCCTCCACTCTCAGAAGAGAGGAGAGGATTTCAAGGTCCGTCCATGTATATCGACACAGTGCAACACTGTGCACTCGTCAACATCGTCTGTACCTACGATGAAAAGCTTATGAAATAGCATAGAAAAACACATACTTTTTTTTTAGATAGGCATCACAACATCATTTTTGTTGACTGGCTGTAAAGAAATATCTTCAGATGAACAGTATGTAATGTACTCTGTGGCTGTTGACTTTGTACTTTGGATTCTAAGAATCTCTTACACCCTATATACATTATGCTTGCATGCAGTGCTAATGTTCCGATTGTATTTTATGTACTGCATGATGGAAGAGTGTAGAATAAATTCACTGTTGGTCTTGCTCATTAAATCTTAGGTTTCCAGATCAAGGACGGACTAAACAAGATGACTTTATTCTTATGACCTGTTTGACCGCCAGTGGAAATTCATTCTGCATGTTTGCTTTTTTTTACTGTTGTGCCTGTCTGTGATTTTGATTAGGTTCTTGAAAGGCCTTCTTTTCCATTTCCATTGTAGTCAAAATATCTTTGACGACTTACAGTTGGATAGTACCCAGTGAAACAGTATACTACAAAGTGATAAAACTGTTTTTTTATTCCTTTTTTATATTCGGTTTTTATCTGCTTGTTGTTTTGTAGTTTTTTTTTGTTGCTTTTGAGAACATTTTAATGCAAACTTCAAAAAGGTCGAGAAATTTGACAGTGTTACTCTGTCTATGCTAACATTCCTTCATATTCACTGTACAAAGGGGAAGAGTCAAAGTGAAAAAGAGAAAGGAAGAGGAAAAATTAAGGACTGCTATTCCTGTTTTTGTCTCTCAGGTGAGTGAGACTGAGATCAATGGCCAGTTTGAGTCAGTTTGCGAGTCCGTTTTTAGCGAAGTAGAATCCCAGGCCATGGAAGCCTTGGACCTGCCTGGCTCATTCCGCACACGAAGCCACAGTTACCTGCGTGCAATTCAGGCTGGTTATTCCCAAGACGACGACTGCTTGCCTTCAATGACCTCCTCCACTGTCACTTCAACTCTCAGATCCACAACAGGTAACAGTATGCCTAAAACCACCCCCCCCCCCCCGCCCCCCTTCTGCCCCCAAAACGAGAGAAGGGTTAGAATACATAACCTCATACATTATATACATGCGAACATACCTTAACATACCTACATATGTACAGTGGGTTACCCTTGAATTTGAGAGATGCTGGGTTGAATGATTCCAGTCATTTCTTTGGGCTACTGTCGTGTGATGTTTCGTCCTGCCTCTGCATACCCTTGAGTGTTTTCCGGTGAACATGCTTGCCACGTTTTCTTTGCACGATCCACGCATCATAAGCTGGGCTTCTGATTGGTCAGGTTATGGCGGTGCAGAGCTTGGACCCCTATGCATAAGGGGTGGGAGGGTCTCACTTAAACCGGTCCGATGAGAAGTCGCACCCATAATGCACCACACCAGAAACACAACACGTGACATCTACAGTGACCGGACATGGCATGTGATAGAGGAGCAGGAGCTGTCTCTGAGCATGTGATTCTCTGTGGCATCGTATATGTCGTGTTGAGGAGAGTGTGAGTCGCCTAAGGTGAGGCTGAGTGAAGGAGAGCAGTTGTTGGGGGAATACTGACCAATCACATGTCTCTGAGCATTTGTTGACCAATCACAGTCTCGGAGCATATGTTTTCTGCTCCAATGAGACACTAGTCTGCCTTCCCCTGCTCTTGTTTTCTTGATACACAGTCTAAACACAGCTCACACAACACAAGAGAAATCAGCAACAACAAAAATCTAAATTCCTCATTTACTCAACGTACGGTAAGTCGTCAAACTCTGGAAAATGCCCACTGTGCTGGTTGCACAAAGAAGCTCATCAGTTGAGTCAATTAATCTTCCAAAATGTTGTATTCTGTTGCATAAAGCCAAATAGCCTGATTGGAAAACATCTCTAAAGTTCGCAAGCATTGATTTTGTGACAAACTACAGTTAGAGCTTAGAATAATTTTCTGGAAATATGTTATTATAATTTAGTCATATTTGTATGAACTCTTTTTGCTAGATTTTAAACTACATTTTCAGGGATCTACCGATTGCAACAGAACAATTTCTGGTTTTTAATGTCCAGGTGTTCACAGGTTTAATATTCAGGCATTCATGGTTTTTATGCAACACATTACACAGTATCATCATCATAACATGAGCCTAACTGGTTCTTTGTGCAAACAGACCTTCTTTGATAAAATCATTTGGTGTATGCCTGAAAGAGTAAAGCTATGAACCCTATTGAAATACCATAATTAAATAGGAGCAATTTAACAATATTAACCTGGATTTTGGTTTCTTGATACATTGATTTAATCAAAAAGAAAAATAAATTTGTAGACTGCTGTATTTTACTTATTTTCATGTTTTTTTTCTTTCTTTTTTTTCTTGTTCTATCTGGAAAATTTGTTTGGTTATCTTGTCATGATCAATTGGGTTTGCACAGTCCGAATCCCTCAGCCTACGATGTGACTGAAGCTCTCAGGATCGAGGAGTGTTCTCTCCAATCCCACTGTTCTACCTGCTGACATTTCTCACCCAATAAGCCTTCTGCTCCAATTCCATGTCACCTCCCTATTGGCCCACTTAAGTCAGTTGGCTCTTTGTCTGGATGTCAGTTCCTGCTTAGGCCCATATGAATTACAGCACTGTACGCTTTTCACTGCCAAATTGTGACGTTTTTTTTCTCTCCTGGTATTATCTACTTTGATGTTCTATTTGAAGACCGTATATAGAGGGTCATAGCAATGAATTAATCCACGGTATTTTACCGGGATGGACACTGGCTGATATTTTGAAGCAAGCTCTTGCCCTTATATTGTAATAAATCCAAAGCGAAACAGCAGGCGAGTCTAGTGGGCCCCTGAATGGGAAGGTATCCCCTGATGCCCTATTGGGGCAGAAGAGCAGCACCCCCCTCTCCATTTGACCTGCCGCCTTTTGAAGGATAACCAGGGGGGACAGAACAGCTGGAGACCTCAGTGATGCCTGTCACAGGTATTTTAATGTCAACACGCATACATATATCTATGTATATGTGTGTTTTTACACTGCCTTCTCAGCAAAAATCCAACATTTATAGCAGATAGCAAACATCCCGTTAAGATATAGTATTTAAACAGGCAGGGGTTGAAACAACTCACAAAACTCAAGAGGCCTTGAATACCTTGGTTATGAGGTACTGATTTAGTACCAGTTGCAGTGGGACAAATGTTGATAAGATCAAAAGCCTCTGTGATTTTTGCGAGTTGTTCCCAGTGTCTCGAATCTTTTTTAAGTGTTGCTAAAATCACCTCATTAGTACGAATGTCTTGATGAAGCTGTACTGCCCAATCCAACCTCGTAATGTTCTCATACCGCAACCATAAAATAGTATTGAATGTTATTACACTGCCACTGTCTCAGTACTACTGTGAGAACAGTCTATGTCTGTAGTATAGTTATGTTTTTTTGTTTTATGTTATTTTTATTTTTTTAAGAATCATTTTTTTGTTTCCATGAAAGTTGACCTCTGTGTAGAGTGCCATGTGGCAGGGCTCTTGGTGTGGAGCTTGATATCAGCTGTCTTTAACTGTGGGATTGTAGCCCCTCCCTGGTGCAGCCCTAGAGGGAGAAAGATCCCCTATATCCACAGGGTCTCCCACATGGTTCAGTATGGACCGGACATGTTCAATAGGGTTCATATCTGCTTCTTGGCCTCGATGACTTGAGAGTTGTGATCCTATCGCTGTCTTTTCATCTTTTTCTGTTGCACACGTGAGCAGCCAATGAAAATGAGCACGGGAACATCCTTCGAAAAGACATGTTTGGACAACTGGTACTCTTAAGAATGTTTTTTGTCATTTGAAACCAATTGGTAACAATGGCTAGCAGCCAACAGGGTGTTCATTTCTCATTGTGCCGTGCGTTGGAAAGATGAAAAGATTCTTGAAAGTTGCCGTTCATTGAGAGGAGTGAGAAGGCAGTGTAAAATCACCATGAGGAGCAGACAGTATGTGAGTCTAAATTCATCACTCTATTGGCTGAGTGAACCTAGGTGGAAAAAAAGTTTACTCTAGATCATTTTTGAGAATAAATGGTACTTCAGAGTGTCTTTTCTTATCTTTTCCTGAATTAAAATGGAAATTAAAGACACGTTCATGACGATAAACACACCTGTGACCTAAGATAAAACACACTGGCCAACATCGTTTTTTTTAAACAATAGGTGGAAAGCTCTGGAGCACTCTAAACTAAAGATCTAAAACCCGTTAAAAAAAATCTTGAGAAGACTGGTCATTTTTCTCTCACATACTGTTTGCCTTATGAGCTGTATGTGTGTCCATTTCAGATTCAAACATGAGGCATCACTGTGAAATAACACTCCAGCTGTTCCATCTTTTTAAATGTCCATCTATTTGCATATTCAAATTTGTCTTCCAGAGGGATATGATGTGCTGGATGGCACCTCTTTACTAAACGAAGACATGATAGAAGACGATGACGGCGCCAGCTCTTCTGCTTATGTGGAGCTGGAGCGTCTGGAGAGAGAGAACGCTGCCGCTCGAAGCCAGCATAGCACCAGTTCTACCGTAACCGCCATATCCGTCCCTCCGACTTCCCCTCCGCTATACAGGGTCCCGGCCCCACCTCCCATTGCCGCCCCTGATCCCCCCGTACCTCAGGCCATCCAGGCCTTCAAAGAGTCTGCCAACATGGTGGCTGCCTTCAACATGCAGTGGAAGGAAGAGATCTCAGCCATGCGCTACGAGCTGGCAGAGCTACGTAGGGATGTGTGTGGCGAGTTGAAAACCTTCAACAGTAACTTCTTCAACTTCACTCAGTGTTACAACATGTGGACCCTCTGCAGAGAGACGGGCAGCGACAGCACCACGCAAACTGAGGACCGGGTGTCTGTGGGCATCCAGGCTGGTGCCAGCGGGCCCATCAGGCAGAACACAGAGGACAAGTCTGTCATGTGCCAGCCGGAACCGGCCCCTTTCAGCATCATGGACCTAATGGACCCCCCTCGCATTGAGATCACAGTAGACACACCGGAGGGTTCGGGCAGCCCCACCAGCCCGGCCAGCCCCCTCAGCCCCCGCCTGCTGGAGGGCTCCACGTGGGACAGCAACAACAGGAAGCAGAGGCACCAGAAGCACTCGGATGGACGCAGGAGTTCCAGTCTGGAGCTCTGGAGCAGGAAGTACACCAGTGGGCCCATGTCATATCTGTCTATGTCATTCTAACCATTCCCATCCTACACTGGAGAAACATCAATGAAACCATTCAAAAGAACGAAGGAAGGAACCAGGGTACTAAATCCTGACAGGAAACAGGCAGGGCAGTGCTGTGGGGAGACACACCGTGATCTATGCAGATACATAGATGTTACAGCCGTCAAATAAGGAACTAAATTAGGAATCGTTAGGACCATTTTAAATGAATTCGTCGGACGGTTCATTTAGACTACTTTCCGGGGGAATGTAAAATATATGAATGCAAATGCATTTAAAAAATGTATCCCTAAGTGCCAACGAGTGCCAACTTCTCTATTGTCAATGTATTCTTCCCCATTTTGTAGAGAAATAGTCTCCCAGCGAGGAGTCACCTGTTGCAGTGGAGCCTCAGGGCAGATGTTTAGCAGTCTGAGGGGAAAGCAGCCTGAGTGACAGTGTCACACCTGTCTGATCACAGCCATGAGGGAAGGAACTGTGCAATAGACCGTACCACTTACAAATACTGCAAATTAGATGATTAATTAAACAAATAAACCTCAAGTTTTATGAAGTTACAAAACCTCAACACTATTATCAGTTCCACTGCGCTTATGATGGAGGTGATTGTTAGTCACTAGGTGTCCAGCTTCTGTTAATTGCTCTGCCTATGGGGAATGTAAGATATTCATTCTCATTCCAGTTTCTTCTCATGTAGAAACATGCAAACCTGAAGCACCTAAACATACTAATGAGATACTGTGAATCTTTTTCTTTTTTTTTATCCTCAATTTATAATAACCAAATAAAAAAAGATAGAGATCCTATTTAGCCTATGAATTTAGCCTAATTTAAATCTATCATATAGTGTATAATATACTTCCCAATCCATTGCTTGTCATTTTGTATACATTTTTGTTTCTTTTAGTAAACGTTTTTGGTAAAAAACAAAAGGCTTTTGGAAAGTTTTTGATCTTGGAAACATACCAAAGCTGTAATTTTAATCTAAGGTCAACAAAGATTACCTCACAACACAATCAAATTGAATTAAATATAATTTGGTGAATTGGCAATTTGTTAAATTTGATATGCCCAAATGTGACGTTGTTCATCTTTAACATTGATCCAACATTATAGCATCTCAGGTCAATTTCTATAACAGATTAGGCCCAATACCAAACCCATTATTCTGGATTATTCCAGGACCAACCAACCTTTTGTGTTTACAGCAAGTCCAGAGAGTTAGCAGGTTCAGTTTTCATTGTCTAAGTATGAATGTATCATCTTATTTTTTTTAATTCCAGCACAAATTCAGCATACATGTTTGAACTCTGTATGTATATAATTGTACTATTTTTGTATAGATTGAAAAGAATATAGCATATATACGTTTCTATCATTCATAACACCATACTGTGTTCTTGCCCTCGCCTTAGAGGACTACTCTAAGTTAATTTAGTTCTAAATGGAGACTTCGCACATGTGCACTCGTGGTTTTAACAGATAAAAATGTTGTTTTCTCCGCTCAGCCAACCCCTCGAAGTTCACCATGTCATGCTGTAGGTTGTTGTTGTTAGTCAATGTCTGAGAGACAATCAGAGCCACTAAATGGGGTTGTGCTGTCTACCTCTCCAACCATGACCCCAAAAATATACTACATGTTCTCTGGATGTACACACACGTCCTTAAACTAGTGAGCCAGGCTCCATGGAAATATTACCTGGTAGAGTTCTTTATTATCTATTAAATTAGGCTTGAGAGGTCTTCAGGGTGTGCCTCAAAAGCAGTCACGACCCCCCCCCCCCCCACCCCACCCCCTTTCCCCCAAACGCTCATCTCCTCCATTGTCATATCATAGCATCATGGCGTACCAAAGTTATGCCTGGGGTCCAGGGAGTTCTCCAGGACGCTACCATGGAAGCATGTGTCCAGTGACTCACACCCTGATGCAATGTGAAGGTCATGAAGACTTGTTGCTGTCTGCAAAGATGAGGGTTTAACTATTAAGATCTCTCTCAAGTCATCTTCAGCACAACCCAAAAGGAAAAGAGTCACAAATGAGCCCTTTGGAAGGATGACGAGGTCCAAAAAAATGAAAAAAGGTTACGCGAATGGAACTGGATCTCCGTGTCAAAGACTCGTGGCCTCGATGTGTGATGTCATAGCACACGATGTGTGATGTCATAGCACACAGAACCTGAGGGAGGTGGCTTGGGGTTTTTGGATGACTTTCCTGTGTGGCAGCACAGGTTCAACTCTTGTCTATAATCTATGTTGTCTTGGAAACAGTACAGCAAAGGAAGGAGATATATATTACTGGGATTTTTCTCTCTCTCTCTCTCTCTCTTTGCAATACAGGAAGTACAATTATACTGGCCAACATCTCATTTTTTTTACTGAGCCAAAACAAAAAGATATCTTGAACGTTCTCAGAATTTGTTCCTAAGTTAACTAGCCACAGGTTAGGAATTGACAGACAATTCCTTGTCATGTCAGAGAAAGGAGTACGACTCTGAGTGCATTAAACAAATCAGCCTAGTTTGCATTTGAATCTACAAAATGCTGATACATTTGTTTTAAGGATGACTTAATTAATATTCCCTCTTTTTTTGTTTTGGAATCATAGGGGAGACTGCAATGGCATCTCCTCTTAAGTCTCCTTCCTTAAGTTAAAGGTGCTGAATCGATGATAGAGACAGATGAACTCACGATGTCTCCAAAACCTACATTCATTCATTCTATGCAAGTCCTTTGTTTTATTGTTTGTTTGAGGTTCAGTTAATAAGTTATGTTGTGTTTCTGTCTACCATGTAAGTCACCACTCTGGGAAGTACACAACGAATCAAGTGAACTTTTCAGAGACTCAAAAAAATAGCTAATCTATTGCATGATCCTCAGGCAAGGCTGAAACACTCTTTTTATTTCTACAATTTGAGTTGTTATGACCTCATAACTCTAAATGAAACCATTTATGTTTGAGCTTCCTTAGTATGATGACAGAGAACTGACAGGGTCAGACCATACATTGATTAATTATGCACTGCTCCAAACCCTTTTAATGACTCAATTGGAATTAAGTGACAAGAATGTAAGTGTCACATGTTCGTGTAAAATATCTCACATTCTACAATTATTAATTGTAAGTAAATAGTAGAAAAATAACATTTGGTAAATTAAAACCTTTTTATCTGAAATGTAAAAAAATTAATAATACTAACTTAAACGTGAAATACTTCAAAACCTTTATTGAACTCATGTAAGGAAACTCACCTATATATTTATCAGCTTCATGACTTGTTTTTTTTCTTTCTTTTTGCCGAAAACAGCTACTACATTCCTTAAATACTAATTTAACAGAAACAACAGCAGCTACAAATATTTTATTGGCTTTGTCAAGATGTGCCTAGATAAATGAAAAATCCATCAAACTTGAGGCTTGTTTTCACTGTATGATACCTTTATGTCATGACTTTAGATGGGACCATGAGGAAAAATACTAAACTTTGGCTTATTTTTTTCTCACAAATCATATGGGCAGAGTTTGTTTACATTTCATCATCTTACAGAGATCTGACCCAACTACTGTGCAGCCATTTTGGTGTAGTTTATTTTAGATCTTGTTTTGGGATTGAATTGAATTCTGCAGTTAGTTTTGCAGTAATGTAAAACTTATTGAATATTAATTATTTTGTACCCCTTCTGAAATATGGACCTCCCATACTTATTCCGGTATTCATAAGGGAAATGAGGCGGGAAATCACACGTTTTAGAGCTAACAGATTGTTATTATTGTAAATCATACTTTATTTACAAATCTTTAAAAGAGAAGCTGAAATTATAGTATATTTTGGCCTGCAAACTTTTTTTTTTCTTTCTTTCTTTTTAAAGTATTTACAGTATGTGATTATATATCTATAATATGTTATTATTATTTTTGCTTATTGTGATTAGTAATTGCAAAATGTCAACTTATTTTTTCCTTGTGTATTTTTTCATAAATCATATAAAAACAATGAAGAAATATACGTTTTATGATCTTATATGGATTTGAATGATTGTGTACTGTCTCAATTCTAAGAGGGATCATAGCTTTACAATGGCAACCAAAACTCCAGAATCATTGACAGAAAACAAAAACAGTTCACTAAAACGCATGCAAATGTATTTGATTAAGGTGTAATTTTACATTAGTAAACCCATTATGACCATCAGCATGGCCCAGGTACAGTCACTATAGGTTTGATCCACTCAATATGCTTCCTTTTGTACTAAGCTATCAACCTTTTTTGTTTGTTTTTATTTTAATTTTTTAGGCGCCCATAGTTTAGCTGGGGGGCGTAAAGTGTACGGTAGGTCTGGTAGGGGACTGTTTTATTATACCTTTTTTTATATGTTCTCATTACACTTCTTCATACCATTTTGTCCCTCCTTATACAATTGGAATGAGTTTGTGAAGCTTTGTGTCTTCATATAGTTGTCGACAATTGATAGTAGCATGTAAATATATTTCTAAGCATCATCATAATCAGTAAACTGTCTGTGATGGTACAGATCACATTTCTAAATGTTACACAGTGCTGCTGTACTTTACCAGTGCTGCTGTACTTTACCAGTGCTGCAGTAACTCCCCATGTGTCACATTGGTAACATTATTGACAGCTCAACACTTTCTATGTGCCATAAAAAAATTACAACAGCAATGAAACACCATTCCATGTACTTGGCACATTCTTCCCATGTTCAAAAGAACATACAATACAGAGACATTGCATGTAAACCTAAACAATATCCTAGACATCACTGTCTCATAATATAAAAAATGTTTTGTTTGATTTGTTATTTCTCAATGTTATTATTCAGTATTTAACTATTATTATTATCAATATTATATATTATTGTTTCTTTTTCTGATTATTATTGAATCACCTTCTTTTAATCACTAGTTAATTTTTTTCTCAAACGTTTCTTTGAGTTTAGAAGAGTCAGATTGGAGTAATATAGTTTTAAGATGTATCCAACAAGGCAACATAAAGGCTTTGTTCTACAAACCAGTGACAAATCAATGCTGTCCTCAGTAGTAAGTCATTCAGGAGCTCAGCTATTACTGAGCTTAGGTTTACTGTATCACCCTTCACCCGTCACTGATTGGCAACACCAATAATGGACACTGTACTTGTATTTATTTTCAATATTACTAGAATTACTGGAATTTTTTTTGTGAAAATGTGGTAGTGACACTGCTAAGTAAATAACTGCATCAACAGTGCATTAACCAGAGGTTCCTGGTTCTGAAGCGTACGGTTCAGTAGAATGCCGGATGGTATTATGAATGGAGGATGTATTGAAGTTCAAATACCTCTAGCTATTGATTTGTAAAGGTTTGTTTTAGTCCATTCCCGTGATTAATTCACTTGTGCACCCATGAGGGCATCACCACTGTATGTATATATGTATGTGACTATTGAACAACACAGGTGTTCAATAGACTATTCCTGAAAGAGGATGTCAATTACTATACCATCACCAGCATGTGTGCTATCTGCTGGTACATAACAGACTTCACTGTATTGATGTTTGTCCTTTGCCAAACTATCCATGCATTCTTCCACTCTTTCATCCATTCATCCTCTAGCTCACAATAACTAAATCACCTATGATATTGTAGATAATTAGCATGATGTAACGTATTTGGAATATTGTGGGGCGAAAGAGTTTATATACATAAAAAATTATAGAGAATATAGTTATATATATATTTACATAATATAGTTTTGACATATATCCATAGTTATTATCCACATAAATACTGAAGGCATATAACTTTGCCAACTTATATGACGCCCCATCTATTTGCATTTGGTGATTTTCAGTAGGATCAAGCAGCCATCCATAAGATCACCTCTCATGCTATCTACCGCCCTCTTGCTGGTCTCACATCCCATATCATCCAGACACACCATCCTACCCTAAGAGATAGCATCCCCTCCAGCCTTAGGGCCAATCAAAGCTGTGACGGGGGGCCACGCAGATGAAGGGGGTTCGGTGGAGAGAAGTGACAGTCGCTCAGGGCAGTGACAGTCATAGGTGACAGTGGTGTTCATTGAAAACAGGGAAACCAGTCAAATGCAGAGAAAACAACAGCGATGGAACAATGAATGACTGAAAAACGAATATATGAGGTGAAACTTTACCTGAAGTTCATTGTACCATAAATGCAACTTTATAAGAAAATTAAAATAACGATCACACAAGAAGTGTGTTTAAAACTATTTAGATAGCACATGGTCATTTGTAACTTTTGTGTTTATAGCTAATAAGTTTACATTTATATAGAAAAAGCAATGAATCTTCAAAACTGTAAAGTTTGGCCTTATTTGATGAAGTAGTATCTACCAGAAGGCCCCAGAAGGCCTATGAGTGGACTAACTTCCATGTTGCGTGAATTGCATCTGTCAATGAGAAACTCTAAAGTCCCACAGAAATAGAGGACAGATGAATAGGCAGGTGAACCAAGTGAGAGGCTGTGATGTCACCAGCTCTCTCTGCTATAAAGGAGGTCCTCAGTCATTGTCCTCTCACTACAAGCTGTCTCACTGAGTCTGTCTCACTGAGTCTGTCTCACTGAGTCTGTCTCACTGAGTCTGTCTCACTGAGTCTGTCTCACTGAGTCTGTCTCACTGAGTCTGTCTCACTGAATATGTCTCACTGAGTCTGTCTCACTGAGTCTGTCTCACTGAGTCTGTCTCACTGAATATGTCTCACTGAGTCTGTCTCACTGAGTCTGTCTCACTGAGTCTGTCTCACTGAGTCTGTCTCACTGAGTCTGTCTCACTGAGTCTGTCTCACTGAGTCTGTCTCACTGAATATGTCTCACTGAATCTGTCTCACTGAGTCTGTCTCCTGAGTCTGTCTCCTGAGTCTTGTGTCCTTCTTCAGGTCTTCATGCTGCAAAACAACTGCAGCTTCTTGACAGTTTGTCTTTGTCTAATTCCACTCGCTCGTTTAGGCAGGCTAGTTTATTAGTTGGTCAATGTTTGAATGATGTCCTGTCTTTTGTCTTGATTTAACTCACGTTTTTCATCTCTCCGACGTGTATAGTCACTTCTCAAAAAAGTATTCGTTTAAAAAAAATCTTATTTCATTTAATACATGTTCAATTTAATTGCTTAATCTGTGCCTAGTTTGTTTATGTGACCTGCCTCACTAATGAGGTTTGTGTTTTTCAAAATTATTACGGTTTATTCAAATTATTATTAAATGTATTCCATGTTAGCCAAATTTGAACAAATACACAAACCTGAATAAAAAGCGAACCTCTTTTTTTTTTACATTTGAAATGCGGTGCCTAAACTTTTAATTAAATCAATCGTTTTCGGCCATAATCCTTTCTGATATAATTTCAGTCATGATGTGTGTCTGTCTGTCGTTCCTTATCTGGACGGAGCTGATCAGGCTTGGATGACATGGCATGGCCATCTCTCTATGTCCTCACCCCCTGCAGTGTCCCAGTATCAGTCTGTACCTGTTCACCATCTAGCTGATGATGCTGTTGAAAAGCCTCATGTTTCTGACGGGGGACCCTGCTCAGGTCGAACCCTGGGCGTCCCCCCCCCCCCCCCCCCCCTCACCTCAAAGATCTAGCATTTTCCTGTTGACGTCGCTGTCTGCTGTCCATGATTGGCTGACATTACGCGTCACAATCAGCGTGCGCTCGTTCACGTGCGAGAGAGAGAGAGACGCACCTGGCCTGTATGTCCTCTGAAATGTATTGTCTGTGACTCTCTCTGGAATGTGATCCTCTGCCAGTATTGGTATGCGGCATGGTAGGTACAGTGAGGTTGCAGTGCTGTGTGTGTGCACGAGCCTCTCCTCTCCCTCCACCTCTCCCTACTAACGGCTGTCACCTGCTCTTTCCAGGGATCCAGTTTCGTCTCCCTACTTCCTGTAGTGTCGACCGAGCACAGCCCCCTCCAGGTAAGAAACCTGTCTCCCATTTGAACCCCCCCCAGACGCACACACATAGCCACACATGCATTGTATAGGTGTTTTCTAGTCAACAGATCGATATTGCTGTTGAGGGTTATGGGTGGATTAAGTTTCTTCAGATACTCAACTGATGAGTTTCATCCTGACTTCCCTCTTTACAGAATCACTGTTACAAAGGCTCAGTTTTTTTGTTGTTGTCCATGTATGATTTCATGCATTTCGATGGTGTGTGTGTGTGTGTGTGTGTGTTTATGGAGGCCACACAGACACTCAGCTCCTCACCATACAGCCTGCAGCATAGCCTTGTTGACCTCAGTTGATCTTACTAAGTTCAGTCCAATGCACATTGTCTGAATCAAGAAGATAATGCACACACACACATACTGTACACACACACACACACACAAAAGCAAGTGATCATGCATTTAATACGTGCTGTACAAGTGCCAGTGTGTGCTGCTCAGGAAGCTCAAACAGCCTACAGGTGGAGATCCAAACCTCAGTCACCTTTAATTGGAAGGCTGCATAAGAAGCCACACTTCCAGCCCTGTCTTTGAAGAAGTGCAGCATTGAAACGCACCAATGAGAAGCAGAGACATGAAGCCTGCTGCCTGACTCACCATGTCATATTCCATTTGGTATCCACCCACCGTGTCTGGCTAAAACACTGCAGCCTTTTAAAGTGCGGAATGAAGTCAAATCCACACAGGAAAATATGTGGCGTTTTTTGACACACAACATTTAGCTGATTTGCATCGTGGGTTGTTGTGTTTTTTTTGTCGTTGTTTTAAATGTAGCTAGTGGACAGTGGTTTGGAGTTTGTGTGGATGTGGTGCATCGTGTGCGTGGCAAATCTGGATGACTGTGATTATTCAAAACTGTATATTAAATGTTTTTGAATGATGGATGAACAATTAGGCCTGTGTGGGCTAAAAGGCACATTGAAGGAATCCAGTGAATGAGTGCAGGGTTTTGTTATCACATCAACCCAACACACACAACATTTTTGGTATCATGTCTATTTTTGTAACGGCTATGAATCACTGGGTTTTGTGCTCGGTGACTCATCTCACCAGTTTTAATAAAACAGTGTTCTGAAATCCTGTTTGGTGCAGCAGTCGACCGTCCTCTACGCCGGCGGGGTTACGCCCCTTCCTCTTCGCTCTGGTCTTGCCTGATTGGACCACATTTTCTTGCATGGGATTACAGCACCATACACTGGTTTCTGTCTGTAGCTAGTTGCCCATTTGGATGGATTAACGTTCCATTTTGATTTGTGCTTGACAGACACTTGCTGTGTCTCAGTGGTGGTTCAGTAGCAGGACTCTGGCCCACCATCTGAGGAGGTCTGAGTTTGATTCCCAGTGGGGATTTTATTTACTGGCCAATGCATTGACAATGAGTGTGCCTGCAGGTTTTCCCCACTGTGGGACTAATAAGAGATAATCTTCTTCTAGCCTGCTGCTCTGATGCAGGTAAACAGAGGAGTTTGCCAGCCAGGAAGCTGCCGTCGCCCTCCGGTGGCAGTGTCAACAAAAAGTCCAACATATTCCCTGAGTGTCCGTGGCTGTGTCCTTCCTCCAGTCTACGTTTTTGTACGCTGTCTCTCGTCACCGAGCGCTGAAGCAGCAGGGAGGGGTGTGATGTGGGGAGCGTGCTCCCTAAAGCACGGGCACATGAGCCTCCTACTGACCCTCCTCTCTCCTCGGGACTTCCACATTCCGAGTCTTAAAGCTCTGCTCTTCTTGTCTGCCCCCCCCCGCACCCCCATCCCAGAGGTGACATACCCCCCAGGCTACACCAAGACCCCCCCACCCGTGCCGCCCAGGGCCACCACCAAGCCCGTCATCTCTGTGACAGCTCAAAGCAGCACAGAGTCCACCCAGGATGCGTACCACGAGGGGAGGCACCCACGGGGCGGCGTCCTGTGGGCCGGGGACGGCATGACCCGGAGCGCCTACAACTCCACTGACAGCCTGGACAGCGCCAAGGCTGTCACCATGGCGATGGAGACGGTGGCGGCGAGCAAGCGCCACACCTCTACGGGGAGCCACATCTCCGTGCAGACGTGTGACAAGGCCGTACTAGTTTCCAAGGCGGAGGAATACCTCAAAACGCCCCGCTCCTCCATTGGAATACAGGTAACGCACAGCCTGACTGAAACACACAGAAATATGCTTCCACCAAACTACAGAGACAAGCACGCATGCCCAAATATGGTCTCACACACACACACATACTCACTCAGGGAAGAGAGTGTTCATCCTCACACATGCATACATCTGCTTTCACACACACTCACATTCGATAAACAAAGTCTGCTGTGAGGAGAGCATCTCCATCTGACCTGCAGTGGCTCTGACCAATCAGGGTTGATGACTGCACGCCGCTCCAGCCATCAGGCTACCCAGCGAGCCCAGAGACAGGCAGGCAGGTTAATGGAACTCAGAGCCAGGCCATCTTAATGACTCATTACTAATAGTGAGAAATAGCCTTCAATTAAAATAATTTCCCCTATATTTATTTATTTATAGAGGTGTTTCTGTTGCGTTGATGTTACCTCTTTCACACAAGTAAAAAATCCACCTCATAAGGGAAATGTCATTACTTCATAATAATAATCAATTGTTTGTTCAGATATTGTATTGCACATCCAGTTGCATTGTCATATATAGTGTGTATATATATACTATATATATATATATATATACTATATATATATATACTATATATACACTATATATATGTATATTATAATTTTTCTATATTTTTAAGGATTACTCTTATTTCCTTTTCACACACAGTATAAAGGATGAATAAAAAGAAGTGCATCATCATGCTCATCTTCAACCACCATCATCATCATCATCATCATCACATCAACATCATGACCAAACACATCCTCTGGTATGAGCCCTCCTAAATGTTCGTCTCCTAGGACCTAGTACCTCTTCATTATTCAAATGAGTCCAAACATTGTAACTACTATTACATTACAACCATGAAATGAAAATATCCACAGCAGCACCAATTCAAACAGTGCCCTGGGGGTGGAGTACTGTTGATAAAGTAACCCATGCATAGAGGGAGGGGGAGGGGGAGGGGCTGGCCCATAAACACTAACAGGGTGGAGTGGTACTGGGGTTTTACTGGGGGTTTATTACACTGTTTTTACCCTACTATAATGTAGACGCTCTCCTTTCCTCCCTCTCTCTCTCTCTCTCTCTCTCTCCCTCTCTCTCCCTCTCTCTCTCCCTCTCTCTCTCTCTCTCTCTCTCTTTCTCTCATTAGGTGGAAACTGCCACAGACTCTGAGTCAGAGAGTAAAGGTCTTCCTCAGTACCATTCAGTAGGGATACAGGTGGAGGATGAGAAACGGTAGGTGGCACGCACACACCACACACACACACCCCACGCAGACTACATACCGCACACACACTGCACACACACCACACACACACATAACTCCATGATCCTAATTGCTTCAGTAGATGCTTGTTTATTGAGGGACAGGACTGTACTTCATCTGCTGCTTACCAGGTTGTGAAACAGCAACTGTTGTCTTTATTACCCAAATGTTGGGTTTTGTAGATGGCCTCTGTGTTGCATTTCAAATGTGTTTGTCTTCTCATTTTTCTGTGTGGGTGTGTCCCTGTTGTGTCCATTTGTGTGGTTACATCTGTGTGTGTGTGTGTGTTTCTATGTGGATCTGTGTTTTCATTTGTGTCTCTTAGACACGGTAGGTTCAAGCGCTCCAACAGCGTGACCACGGCCGTGCAGGCAGACATGGAGCTGGAGGTCTTCCCCACCATGGAGGACAAGAGCCTCCAGTTTGGAGGGGGCTTCCAGCGCCACTCGGAGCCCAGCACACCCACACAGTACGGGGCTGTGCGCACCGTGCGAACCCAGGGCCTGTTCAGCTACCGGGAAGACTACCGGCCTTCCAGCGGGCCTCCCAGCCCCCAGCCTGAGTCGTGGCTGGGGGAGCCCAGCCTGGAGGGGGCCGAGGCTGGCCGAGTGTCCCCCCTTCGCAGGGACGGGAGCTGGTTCATGCAGCTGCTCCACAACGAGACCAAGAGATTGGAAGGGTGGTGTAAAGACATGGAGAGGGAGGCAGAGGAGCACGACCTGTCGGAGGAGAGTGAGTGTCCTATGCCGGGTAAAGACATGCACTAGTGTACTATGTCAAATCAAATCAAATCAACATGTATTTGTATAGCCCCTTTTTACAAGCAATGTTACAGAGGGCTTCACATATGCCCTTAGAACTGCCCCTCAACCAACCTAAACCCTCAAGGAAGACAAGGAAAAACTCCCAGAAAAACTCACTAGGGAGAAAAAATTGAAGAAACCTTGGAAGGAGCAATTCAGTTAGGGATCCCCTCCTCCAGGGACGGTTGGGGAAAGTGAGGAGCAGAACACAGGCTAAAACCGTCATATCTCTAGGGAGAGTTAATAAGTTATTGAAACTATTTGGTGGGACTATATGGTGGGACTAGGTGGGCTAGTGATCAGAGGGTTGTGAGTTTGATTCCCAGCCGTGCCAACATGATGTTGTGTCCTTGGGCAAGGCACTTCACTCTATTTGCTTCAGGGGAACACGCTTGTTGTAAGTTGATCTGGATAAGAGTGACTGTTAAGAGCGACTGTACTACATAGAGGCTGCTCTTATAGGGGAATGTCAATGTCACTAATCCCTTATTTTTACCAGAACTTTTCCATTTTAAAGGAGTATTAACAAAACCTTTGGAACCCCTAATTATGTCGACAGAAATACCCCAATATAACTAAACCAGCATGTTTGTTTTGGTTGATATTGATTTGTTTGTTCCATGTTAGTCTCGTGAGTCTAAGCTTGTGATGCAGGACCAGCTTTAAGCAAAATTCAAATCATTCACAATTTATCACATCAGTGAATAATAAGAGTGTGTTGCCAGTATTTGAGTCAGCAGTGATGTGTTTTGTGTGTTGTGCGTGTGTGTGTGTGTGTGTGTGTGTGTGTATGTGTGTGTGAATGTCATCCAGTCCTAGGGAAAATCCGAAGTGCAGTGGGAAGCGCACAACTTCTCATGTCACAAAAATTCCAGCAGTTCTATTGGCTGTGTCAGCAGAACCTGGTAAGTGTCCCGCACACGCCTCAGTACATGCGTGTGTGCGTGCGTGTTTGTGAAATCACACCCGATATGCTAAGTAACTTTGTTAAACTACAATATGGAACACCCCCCCCCCCCCTAAAAAAAAAAACGTACTTTACTTTACTTTGGTTTCCAGTTACTCTGCAGAAACACACTATCTGACCTGATGCAGCATGAACGTGTTTCACATCAAGTCAGGGGGGATCGATCTAGATTCAAGCCTTGTGCCTGTTATTGACCTGTGAGAAGGATGGAAATTACAAGGGGAGGCAGCGCTTCTGCATCCCCACTGTCCTTTAGTGCACCCAGACGACACCTGCAACAGGACGTGGGCTTATGACTGGCTTCCATAATGCAGGACATGTTTCAGTAAGATCCAACACTAGTTACTCTGTAGAGGTTGAAGCTGTATGAGGTACGAGGGGTCAGTCAGAAGCTGATCATTTTTTAGGTTATACTTACCCTAAGAAAAGGATCAAGAGAGATAGAGCAGAGAGAGAGAGAGTGGGGGAGGGAGAGGGAGAGAGAGAGAGAGAGAGAGAGAGAGAGAGGGAGGGAGACAGGCAGAGACAGAGCAAGAGAGAGAGAGAGATAGAGCAGAGAGAGAGAGTGGGGGAGGGAGAGAGAGAGAGAGAGAGAGAGAGAGAGAGAGAGAGGGAGAGAGAGATATAGAGAGGGGGGAGACAGAGATAGAGGGAGACACAGAGAGAGAGAAAAAAGGCAAAAGGCATAAAGTTAACGGAGCAAGCTTGTTGGCCCTTCTTTCTTGCCGTAGTGTGTGTCACCTGTTCGTTGAATATGATGCCTTAAAGCTGCTGTTTGGCACTCTTTCTGCGGGCCGTGGGCTCTCTCTTCCTTCTCCCCGGAGATAATCGAATGATGGATGAAGTTCCTCACTTACTGTGACAGGGCTTAGATTGCTCTGAGCTCTCAAACGTGTCTAAGTGATCGAGCAACACTCCAAGACACCTAGTGGAGAGAGGAGGAATGACAGGAGCTGTCCTGTCCATGTAGATCAGCCTGTATGGTGCAAAGGATCCCGTGCATGCCTTTAACTGGTAAAGAGGGACATCTAGTGGCTATCCTGTGTAATACAGCTGATGCACTGGTGGATGTGGGATTGTAATGGCAGTCTAGGCTAAATGGAGACAGTTATTGTTTTGTTTTTTACATCACCCTAGGCATATTATATCGTAACTATAAAAGACCTACCTGCTACTACTTAAGCTTCTAGAGAATTCGGTAGACACTAACTCCCCCCTCCTCCCCCCCCCCCCCCCCTCCACCCTCCACCCTCCTCCCCCTCTTACCCAGGACCCGAGCGCCATGCCCAGACCCACATCTCAGGATCTGGCTGGATTCTGGGACTTGCTGCAGCTCTCCATTGACGACGTCACTGCCAAATTTGACGAGCTGCAGCAGATCAAAAGTAACGAGTGGCGACCGGTGGAGAGTCCTGAGAAGAAGGTGGGTGGAGTCAGACACCGTCTGTGTGAGTGGTTTTCCCGCCTCTGCTTCCCCCCCCAGCTTCCTCTCTCTCACCGTCTGTCTGAACCGGCTGCTGACAAAGATGAGAGAAGAAGAGGAGAACAGGATGTGTCACGATGCCTTGTTACTGTGACACTCTGACAGACTGCAGAACATCAGCAGCACCAGTTAATCCTGGCTCCTCCCTTTCTCTTCCCTCTCTCTCGCAGGAGAGGAAGTGGCCGCCGCCCCTGCCAAAGAGGCCCCCTAAGGGGCGTGGCGGCGTGACGCGGGAGCGTTCTCTGGACCTCCAGGACCACCAACGCCAGGAGGCGCGTCGACGTCTGATGGCGGCCAAGCGTGCTGCCTCCTTCAGACAGAACTCAGCCACAGAAAGGGCGGACAGCATCGAGATCTACATCCCTGAGGCCCAGACCCGCCTTTGAGGTCCGAGGATCCCCTCCCCCCCCCCTCCCCTTACCGCCCCACACCCCTTCAAACGTGCTCCCCAAAGTGACCCTCTCTCTACAGCGGCCCTCAGCCAGCACCCTCACCCATCTCCCTCCACCCATCTGTCCCAGCATCCTTCCGTTCTCCGTCCATTCCTTCGCCCTTCTACAGTTGGATCCACCCAAGGGCGCGGAGGGAATGTCTGTCACCATGCCACCAAGTTGCCACTCCTTTCCCCTTTAACGGACCTAGAAACATCCGTTCTAAAATGAATCAGAATCATAGGTTTCTTTTGTTTTGGTGTTTTGGTTTTTCCGCTACGATCACCCCGAAGAGCTTCTGTTTCCATCCTGACTGGTGAGCCCTCTGGGTGAGTAAGGGTTCATCTGTGTGCTTCTGTTTCTCCACCATGTTCAAAGGGAATCACAAAGTGCAACTTTTTCTGGAGAATCTCACCAGCAGCAGTGGTCTGGGGCGGATGCTCTCTGTACGGAGGCCATCGCAGTGTTCAGCTCTGTGGTGACGACTCACCGTGGATACAGACAGACAGAACTTAAGAGTTGGGCAGTTGACAGGGAGACGTGCTGGGGGGGGGGGGGGGGGGGGGGGGAGCGGAGGGAAGAGATAGACAACTGCTGTTAGAATATGTGTTGCTGTCGTCTACACGTGTGATGTCGTACCACAGAGCAGCCTCCTGGCGGTAGCCCTAACACACACACACACATTCATACTGGGCTAATGGCAGCCATAGACTAACGTTGCTGGGAAATGAGATCTGGACAAAAAGACTGACATGCAGTTGTTCAGCATGTTATGTTTATAACATGTTTTTCAAATTGCACTGTTTGATTTACCATTGCAGTCCATTGCAAAAAGATCACACAAAGAGGAAGTGATTATTGAGTCTAAATGAATTGTGATAGATGCAGTTTTGAACCTTAACATCCATGTTTGTATTTCCAAGGGAAATGTAGTATATGAAGCTCACTAGATATTGTTGCAGTTGAATTGCAAGGAGGGATATGAAGAATTTATAAATATGACTTAACATTCACCTAGAATATTCCATATGCAGCCTGCCTATCTGTGTTTCATTGGACACTTTGACGGCATTCTGTCATATTCTACATTACAGTATGTGATTGTAAAGAGAATTTTGAAAAAAAAACATTATATTTTACACCGGGCGACCAAAATCCAACTCTTAGTTTAGCTAGAATGGTGTTATGTTGGTTGTAGAGTTTCTGTCTGACTACATGTACATAGAAAATAAAACTATATGTAGGGACCACATGCATATCTGGCACATTATAGTATTTTACTTCTGTTTTGGAACAACTGAAGGAGTCTAGGGCAGACAGGTGCAAAAGACACTTTAACACTATTCAGTTACTAGGAAACGGTGCTGCTTTTTACTCTAAAACTCGTGTCCTTTACCCAGTCCTATGTGCAAACGCACTCCAGGACTTTTTAAATAGAGATTTACTAATATGGTGCCCATTTTATCTCTTCAGAACTTGTGGTGGATTGTAACTTGAGCAACAACAAAAAAGAAAATACGAAGAAAAAAAAAAAGAAGAAAAAAAGCTAAATGTTTTCCTTTTTTCTTAAATGTTATGGAAAGAGCGAATAATAGGAAATGTTATTTTAATATCTGACAGTAATGTATTTCTACCTGTCTCTAAGCTGGACTGCTGGACCACCCACAGAGTTAGGCTGTATCCATGTTGTACTGGCGTTGCTATGACGTCACGCTGACATTCCACCAACGTTAAACTGAAGACAGAACTTGGCCCTCGTCCAAGCAAAGAGCTGATTGGCTCAATATCCAGTACTGTACCTACCCATTGACACCATACCAACTAGTCTGAGCTCTGTTCAATTTCATTTCATGTCCATACACACATTCAACTGATGATTTGGGCAAAACCCCATTTGACATAAATTAGGTGATTCATTGTAGACTTGTGTGTTGCCCTTGGTTTGAAGTACTACACTTGTTATCTGGTGAGGATTAGTGGTCTGTTCCAAGGCACAGGAAGGTTGTTGAGCTGACAAAAGTATCACACAGTGTCTTTGTTGACTAGGGGAGACGCTCTCTGATGAAGACCCTTAACTAGCGGTTTAACTTGTCAGACAGTTTACAGAAATGAGACAGGTGGATTACTTTTGGTTTAAATCACTTCTTGCTTGGTTAGTTTGGGTGAAAACATTTTTGTGTAGTGATCTGTGTCCACTGTCAAGCCCTTACTTAACCAGACGGCCTTAAAACACCTCAAAGCAAAAACACTCATGAATGTAGAGTCCCACACAATGCAAAAAAAAATATATATATATTTGAGTAAGATGTTTAGGTGCTGTCTGCTAGTCTAACAGTGTTTTGTTACATGTTTGGTTTCATTAATAAACCTCATGCACACATGGTAGTGAGTGATATTTATCCGCTAAATAGAGTCAGTAGAAGGAACTGCAGTCTACTGATTTTTGCTCCCAGGATGCACTGTGGCGATGGCTTTTGAATCTGTGTGTTATTTCTGGGAGCTTTAATCATCAGAAGGGTACGCTGAAAACCCCAGTGTTCACCACTGCTGTCTGGGAAGTCATATGCAGTACATATGAGTCACATGCAGATGGAACCAAATACTAAAGTTGATATACTCTGATTTTAGGGGGGAGCATTTTTTTGGTTGTAGTTTACAGGGCTTTGTAAAACTACAACCCTCATATAAAGAGCTTGCTTGTTCTGCATCTTCAATGATTGTTGAATTTGAACGATAACAACTTGAGAGCGTTAAACACCAGAAATGTTCCATGTTTCATAGATTCGTGTCGTGTGTGCTTTTATTTGTTTGGTTTTGTGGGTAGAGGGGCCAAGTGTTTGGCAAGAATTGATGAAAGAATCCTAAGGTGCCTTAAAATCTGACTCATACACAGTGGGACTTAGAATAAATATGTGAAGTTGGTAGGTTAGGACAGAGTGCAGTGTGTCTTTGAGTGCTTGGTTCCCACAGGCTATCTGATTGATGACACCATTACAAAGGGCTGGTGGCGATCAGGTACTTGACTTTTGGTGAATTCCATGGTAGAACCACAGCACAAACATAACACTTGTTAGGACTGGATTGTCAGTATAAAATGTTTGGGAGAACAAGTTATTTTTAAATGATAATAATTAAAGTGATCACTAATTGAAAGGTTTCAAGAAAGTAGTTCTGTTCGTGAAATCCCTCCCCCCTGATGTAGAAGGACGACTTCTGAACTAAAACCGTGTTTGGAAGTTCAGTCACTAGGGTATAAGGGAATCTGGGTGTGTGCATGTGTGTGCATGTGTGTGTGTGTGTATGTGCATGGGTGTGCGTGCACGTGGGTGTGTATGTGGCCTATGGGGAAAAACACTTCACCAGACATTCAATGTCATCGTTCCATATCATCCAATTCTTCTTTTGCCGCATGATCTCATCACACGACTCTGAGTAAATCACTGATAGAATCTAGAGACTGACTAAACTTGACCTGCTCAAAAGTGCAATAGTGTTTCATACAACAGGCAGGTGAACAAACAGCTTCTTACCTCATGGTTCAGCGTGTAGGAGGAGGAGAGAGAGGATATCTGTATCCAAGTCCATCCAGAGCACTTTGTCAAGCCTATGTCCTATGCAGCGGTACCTCTTATGGGCTGCACGTAACCATGTATTTTAGGCAGGTCTGAGGACTGAAGTTACCTTTTCATTCTGATAACCAGTTATGAATGCATTCGTTTCCACGTACAGTACATTTTGGTAAAGGAGTCTAAAGGCTCAACCTTGAGTGTCATTTTTTGTATTTTTGTGGATGTTTTCAGAAGTTTCTAGATTGTTCAACATTGCCCCTACTTTAGGCATTCACACATAGAGGAACGGGTGGCCAGTCACCAGATAGAACAACTGTTTCCTTGTTGGTTTGACGATTTCAACACAATTCTGTTCTTCACAACTTCCGTGTTGCATTTAGAATAACAAATTGCAGCGTATCACGTATTTTAGATGTCATGTTACACCTTTAAGAGTGAAAAGTATTTTTTAAAGGGGGCTACATTTCTGAAATAATCCCTGAATACGCCATCTTGTATTCTAAGATTGCTTTTAGGTGTTATGAAATACTCTTCAGAGAAGGTCAGTTAGGGTGCTGAAATGAAAATGACCTCACTCCTGGATTCTATTCAATATAAATATAAGATATTGCTTTGTATGGACAATCAACATACAGATTGAGCATACACACAGCACAGTACGCCAATAACACGCTACTGTCACAGCAGTAGCTCACAAGTTCTCCAAACTTGCACCCTTTTTTCACTCCTCAAACCAAACATGGGCCTTTGAGGAACCTCTGCTACACATCTAGTTCCATTTGAAGCATTTTTACCTTTGCTAGAGTATTGAATTTCAACTTTAATTACTCTCTTTTGCACTGTCACTCTCTTCTTTCCCTCTCTCTCTTTTTCTCTCCGTCAATGATGGAAGCTGACATTGCGTCATACAAGGTGTCCATTTCAACTGTGGAGTCCGGGAGAGTTACAAACAGTGCAGACAAACAAGATAAAACAGCACCCTAGTAGTGAGTCCCATTCTGAGCTGCTTGGTATTGTAAAGATTACGAATCGAGAGCACATCCCGCCCCTCTAGCAATAAGCTTCATCTAGTCTCTTCACAAGCGCACTGTAGGATTCACACAAACCCTGAACTCTGCCAAATAAAACCTTCTGTACGGCCTTCTTCATCCCCCCCCCCCACCCTGCTTCCTCTGCATAACAACATCAATTTGGTAGAGAACATCCTCCCTCACCAGTGTTTCCTTGTTCCAGTTTACATGATCTCTAGGTTCCCAGTTCCAGGCCTACGTGAAATTCAGGGTATGTGTGTGCTTGCATCTGTGCACGTTCACTGTCATTGCTCTGTTTGCCTTCAGAAGCCAATGCAGGCCTCCCAGGGAGAGATGAGACCCTGTACTCTGTGCTCTATGCCCTCACATCCAGCGATGTGTGAGGGGAGAGAGCTCAACCACACCTGTTTACCTTTGGTGGAGAAATGTCTAATGTGTTGTGACTGTGGGTAGAAGTTCTAAATGGCCTCATGGATTACAGAATGTGACATGAAAGAAAGAAAGAAAAAAAAACACAGTATCGATGTTTAGCTTAAACTATTTTGAGTTGTTAGATATCATATCAATAATGAGGATGAATATGATGCCAAATATTCATTATTTGTACAGAAATATACATATATAAATATATAAATATATGCCTAATTTAAATGGAACTATTTTCCGCTCTTGACCATGTTTTTGTTGTTTTTTCTTGTTATTTTATAAGGTCTAAAGATAGCATGCAGGATCGTGAAAATGAATGTATTATTTGATGTTTCTCTGCTGTTGAATATTGCAGCATTCTACAAAGCGATTTGTATTTATAGGACTCATTTGCATATTGAGTTACTATATAAAATTTTAAGTTATACTATTGTTTTTCTGACAATTAAATTGTAAACTGTTCTTTTTAATACAAGTTTTTTTGAGAAATTTTGAATTATTTATATAATTTTATTCTTTTTCTTCTGTATCCATGTGCTTCAGTATTTTGCCATCATTTATCAATCTGCTTCCTTAAATTAAGTATTGCTGATGACCATCTGTTGTAAATAATACTGCAAATTAAACTTTTTGGAAGAAAATAACTCAGTATCCATCTTGGTTTATGTCAATTTCGAGGACAGTCGTCTTTCCAGTGGTTAAGTACACTAACGATTATTGACCAAATGAGGAAGCCCTTTGAGCGAAAAAAAGGACAATTTAGTTATTTAGATTATTTTCAGAAAGCTCTCAAAATAACCTGCCTGGAAAACTGCAGACCAGACACCCAGGTCTCCTTGGTAACAAGTAAAGGGCATTTCTGTCTCTGAAGGGTCTTGTGAGACTATGAATACAGACAATGAATACAAAAAGATTATACAGTCTAATGACACAACTGATGACCTTTCAACTCATATTCAGATGTCAAATTTACTCAATGCAGCTTACTGTGAATGCATCACATTTACAGTTCAGCAATAGAAAGAAATAATGAATAGCCTCGATAGATAGTCTTAAACAATTTAAAATTAACATGACATAACATTTACAGAAATAACGAACAGAATGCTAAAGCCATCCTTGGTGTATTTGAACCCTGACCCTAGTTTTCTTCAGCCAACATCCCCCCCCCCCCCTCCCCCCACCCACTCCCCAGTCTGACAGACAGAAGATTGGAGTTCTTAAATAAGTCTCCTTATCTGTCGGGCGGTGGAAAGGAGCGCAGCTGTGCTCTAAGATAGCTGCTCTAGAGGTTTGATATTTACAGATACAGAGGCTCACACTGCAGATGACTTCCTGCAAGGACTTAGCTTAGATGCTGTCGACTTCAGCACTTCCAAACAGATAATGAATCTCATTATAGCTGAACATTAACACTTTCAAGTAGTTAAGCTTATAAACTTTAGAAAAAGGGCAACTGTAAGCTATTCTCCAGCATGTACTGAGTATATACCTGACCTCCAAGTGTATCAAACACTTCCAGCTTTGTAGGACTGATGGATGACTTCTTGCTGAGTGGTAACATAGATTCATTGATATTCAGAGTACATGGCTCGAAGCTGCCCTGCTTGCCCGGCCGGCCATATATCCACAGAATGGCTCTGCTGGGACAGGAAACGGCTGGGCTCAGAGCAAGACAGCCAATATGAAGGAGCCAAACATGTGATGTCATAACGGAAGGCTTAAAGGACCTCCTGGTTAAGGGATGAGTTCACTGAGCTGTATCCAGGGGCAACAAGTCTCCTATGTTATATTAGGCAGAGGTACCCTATTAGAGGACCGCTGACCCTGGTTTGAAAAGACTAACTGTAACCCTTACAGTAGCAATGCTATCCATGCCAACACATGCGTTTAAACAGTGTGGACTGTTGAGTGGAGATCAGTTATGGATGCTTCAACTGAATATTCCTTCCAGTATCTTTTGGTGCTCAGCAGTCCAGATGTGTGATCTGGAACAAGTGAGATCCTTCGCTCCATCCTCCATGGATCCATGTCATTTTCAGTCTGGTTTTCATTGCTGATCTGGTGGTAATTTTGGCTGGAGACCGTGCCAACAAAAGTTGTGCAGTTTTCATTGGTGGCTGAAGGCATTTAGTTACCTCACCCGGTAAACAAACAATGTGGTTTTGGCACAGCACTGGTATTTTGTTTTATCTGTTTGTTCAAGTAACTCTGATTCTGGGAACTGAGGAGGAGTACTGGAAGTAGGAAGTCAGGTCTGCTGGGCGGATAAGGAGACGGAATAATCATCAGAAAGTTCCCGATCCGATCTCAAACTGTGCCAATATGCTGTTGTGTCCATGGACAAGGCACCCATGCAGTCACCCTACTTGCCTCAGGGGGGAATGTCCCTGTGCTTGCTGTAAGTCGCTCCTAGATAAGAGGGTCTGCTGAATGTAAAAGTAGCAATTCTACCAATACTGCTGCTCGCATCACAATTTAAACGAGGTCTTCATGGGTCTGGGTATGGAGAGAATGTTCTGCCTTTGACTTCCACAGCAGCTGAACCTCTAGTGGTGGAAGTCTGCTGGAATGGAATGCTGTATGTCTGTGTGTTTCAACTGTCTGCAGACAGAGAGACCTCAATGCTCCACCATGATTATACAGCTGAGTGTCCTTCAAGGCAAAACCACCATTGTGTAACTCATGTCACTTGAGCACACATAACGTCACTACAAAGCGATGCATTCGCCAATGACAGGGGAATTTCATAGACGTAGAAGGTTAATCACAGCGATGTGCCTTTGTGAGACTGACACAAAGGGGTCCATTGTTTTAGTGGCACTTTACCAATGACATATTGTAAATATTCCCTTTAGATGGGTAGTCTATCACTCAACACCAAACTTCACAAACAACTCCTAAGTATAGAAACCATCATTACATCAATAGTTTCCTGTAAGTGTGACTTGGCACAGAAGGTCTATTCAGTTTTCATGGTGCTTGTGGGAAGTTCTTAATTCACTGACTCTTCTTGTTCCTTTAATTCTGAAGGTTACCCTTGTTTCATTTGGTGCCAAGATAAAAATGGACATGTTTATCATCTGAGAAGAACTGAATTAACAGAAATAATTGGTTTTCTTGGACCTTAGCTTTTTTTTAAGCAAAGGCAAAGCAGGATTTGGGTGGAGTGTTTCTTTAAAAGTTAAACATTGTCAGAGCCCAGATTCAGTGGTGGGACAGTTGGGTTCACTGACCACCGTGTTTGCAACTTTGATTCCTCCTCCTCCCCTGGCCTCTGGTGTTTTAGAAAAAACACAATATCTTAAGTCATTCTTTGAGTGAATCCCTCTCACTGAAATTTATTGTGTTCTAAATCTGGAAGTGTTGCTTAACCCTCAAGGTCAATATTCAGTTCATGAACTCCGCTGTCTGTTATTGTGGCATGAAGGCATCCCAAGAGGAAGTTGACTCGAGAACCCTATACTATGTAAACTGTACATTATGTCTTTATTTGTTAAGAGACAGGACAAGGCCCACCACCCAAGGTGTTCATCTTCCCATTCAATAACAAATAATATTTCTGGAATCAATGAGTCAGGTGACATGTGACATGTGACCCCTCAGATGTACATAGCCATCAACACAGGAAGTCAACAGGTTAAAAACACAGCTGTGGTAAAAGGAAGTGAGCAAGCTTTTCAAAGTCTTCCCCTTTCCTGTGTCTCAGGAGCTGTGTCCAGAACTGTACCAACAGCAAGGACAGCAGACTGTAGTCATATGAGACAACGTCCTGTCTCTTTCCACTGTATCCACAGAGTGTTTTTGACTTTGTTTTTGTGCTTCAACCGCCCTTTTCTCAGCTCTGATTGAGCTCTGTTGTGTCAGTAGCTTTGGGGATGGATGTGTTTACTTAAACTCTTGTCCTTCACTTATAGGTTGTTTTGGTTTCAGCTCTACAATATGTGAAGCCCTCTGTGACACTGCTTGTAAAAACAGCTATGCAAATACAATTTGGTTTTCGATTTGAATGGAGGGCTGTGGATAAACGTGGCAAATGTCTGAAGGAATAGTTTCCATCCCCGCTCCGATGTTGGCGGGCCATAAGTTTCACATGCCTGATACCAATTCCTCGCTAGCTCAGGTCTGTGAGTAAGAGTCTCTTTTAGGGGAAAGAAAAGAAACTTCAGAGAAATAATTTCCAGATTAGGTGAAAGAATCTCTTTCACTCCAATTTACTCATGTGGAATGAGATTGGGCAGCTGATTCCGTACAAAACATCTTAGGAACACTTAGAATTCCCGGGCAGGGCCTCTTTTTGATAGTCAGAGCCAGTGTCTTGGCTCTGATGCCTCAAAGGCAACACAAAAAGGAGAAGGAAAAAAAATGATGAACTGGTGAACCAGTTTCACTGAAATATCCCCATTAATGTCACCACTTCCAACCCCAGACAGACTGAACTCAAAGCATTTACAGTATACTTTTTGTTCTCTGGGTTCATCTCTCTTGTTAAGTCGCTTTGGATAAAAGTGTCTGCTAAATGAATCAATGTAAATGTAACTGTTCATCTACCCATCTACTGGTAAGCCTCTACTTTTTGTGATTCCAGCTTCTTACCACGTCTGAACCTTCTCACAGCAGCCATATTTACTACACTGTCCCTGAAGACATGTACCCATGAACACCTTTACCTCCAGTCTCATTCTGCAGATGCCATCTATATAAATAGACCCTCCATTAAGACCATGCCCTAGTGTGAGTAGTTAGTATCTAGGGATCATTCAAACCCTGAGACAGGTTCTCATAATAACGACTCTTTAGATGTTCCATTTAAAATGTAGGCTAACACCTTGTGGATTTTCAAACCATATATATCTTCCGGTCGTTCTATATAATTTTTATGCTTCCATGTGACACACATTTTTGGATTTGTGAATAGTAAAAAGTCTCATTACCTCAGAGCAGACGGTCCACTCTGAAGGGTTCATTAAAAGGGGCGTGTGGAGCTCTGCATCCGTTCATTGAAGTTCCCCATCTGCTTACTGAGGTCCCACAGGGCAAGGTGGGCTATTCAACATATGGAAGTAACGCTTTCTTAATATTATGTGTAATAAACCTGCAACCTTTACAGCCGAATTGAAGAATGATTAAATGCTGTAACGATCATTTTGCACCCAACACTGTTAGTTCAACTTCTTTCCTCAGATTCAGTCCACAGTTTCGATTAGTTTAAACTCAGTGAGACTGGTTGCTGTGTGGGCAGTTATTATTTTTGTCACATTATTTATATTTCTTTACATTACAGAAGGACACACCAAGCGGGACCTGTTGAATACCTGACGCTAAAGAATAAGCACTACATTATAACTCTGTTTAAGATCTTGTGCGTGTCATAAACCCTGGGTTATTTTATCCTTGCAATTTTAGATTTCAAGTGTCAGTTAAATCTCCCAGGACATGATGATGGATGACAGCACCAAGCATGGTCCTGCTGTTCCCATGTGACGTCACAGGGATGTCTGACAGCTGTCACTCAAGATGAGAAGCAGCTGCTCAAAACCTTAATATGATGACACCTGATCAGGTTGACAATATGCATGAAAATAAAATAAAATAATAATCAAAACGGTGGAAGCATCCAAGGTATTATTTAAAAACGGCAAATGGCATATGGGGTCCTTTGTTTTCATACAGAATCAGCAGAGAAAATGAACGACTCGTGCATGAAGTGCACCACTGTTTGCACTACTCTGTATATACAAACTTGTAGTGTATTTTACATTGTATTAGTTTTTTTATTATTATGTCACATATGTTCAATGTTTGCTCATCTCTGCCACAGTGAATTCTATGTTTGTCAATCTTGCATAGCGAATAAACCTCATTCTGATGCTGAAACCTAATTGAGGACCATCAGTGATCAATACACCAGAATGCTGTCAGACCCAGACCAGAGTCCAATCTGACTCCCAGGCAGGGCGCTTCCCTCTTTGTGGAGGACGAAACACAAACAGAGAGTGGCCCTTTGTTGCGAAAGCCTGGTGCCATGATTGATAAAGAGAGAACCCAGCAGGCAGAGCAGAGAAGAGGAGGGAGGGAGGGGACCTCGGTGCCTGATACTTACTGTATCACTGCGGGAACCCTGCCAACACTAGAGGCTCCAGGCAGGGCGGAACACCAGAGAGACCCACACCGTACGGAGGGGAAGCCGGTGTCGCAGTTCAGAGAGGAGCGGGGGGGAAGTAGAAACAGCCATCCTCTGGGTGTGTCTAGGAGGCAAAGCTGACCTGGTCATTTAAGTGTCGGGGAAGAAACTACATGCGCGTTTTGTCAGAAACGACTATTTCAAGGGATGTACTGAAAGTGAAAGGGGTGAGTTTGAAGACTTTAACCATATTAATGGACTACATGTCACACATAACAAATGCAAAGTTGGCAAGGAACTGTGGATAGCTGTGGATACAATGTCGGATCAGATCACCGCTGAGAACTGCTACGATATTTTAACAATATCCAAGAAACAGCGACTGAACGAGCTGAAGGAAAAAGCCTACAAGTACATGAGTGACAATTACCTGCAAGTACTGCGCAATCCTGCAGTCTATGGGCGTCTGACTGGAGGGGAGAGGGAATATATTCTCTCCCAAAGAACAGAAGGCAGGAAGGTATTAATGGTGGCTGAAATCAACGAGGTGTATGACCGTGTCGGGAGCAGACCTCCAAGCCGGGAAAACAGTCGACCTCAGAGCCCCTTATCCATGGTGTCCCTGGAGGAGAACCACATGATCCACTACTACGATGAAGAGACAAAGGAGTGGAAAGTGCTGACCAAGATGCCGGATGAAATCAACACAAAGGGCTCTGGGATCTGCACCATGTACAATTACCTGTTCGTGGCAGGTGGGATTAAGGGACAGGGTGACAAAGGCAAAGTATCAGACAAGGTGTTTTGCTACAACCCTCTCACTGACAACTGGAGTGAGATCAGACCCCTCAGCCAGGCACGATCTCAGCTCAAACTGGTGTCCATGGATGGATACCTGTTCGCTATCGGAGGGGAATGTCTGTTCACGGTCGAGAAATACGACCCACGGATGGACAGATGGACCTCTGTAGCTCCTCTCCCAAAAGGGGCGTTTGCCGTGGCACACGAGGCAACAACCTGTAACGGAGAGTTATTCGTATCTGGTGGATCTCTGTTCTACCGCCTTCTGAGATATGACACCAGGAGAGATGAATGGGAGGAGTGCCCTTTCAATAACAGCAGAAAGAAATCCACGGACATGGTTGCGTACAAGAACTTCATCTATAGGTTCGACGTGAACCGTGACTATGGAGTGAACGTATTCAAATACAACACGGTGGTGAAGATATGGCATGACAGCGCCTCCTTAGAGCAGGACAACCCTCTGCCTTTCCGCTGTGCTGTCATTGGTAACCGTATTTACTGTGTGAACAAGTCCCAAATCCTGCAGTTTGATGTTGAGGAAGACGAGGAGTGCTTCATCCCTGAGGCGCTCAAAGCTCCCACTGAGCCCAAAGGTGCTCTTGTCCCATTCGTGTTATCCTTACCTAAAAGAACCTGATCATCTAAAACATATTTCATCAAAGCAGTCTGGACAGTTTACAGTTGGGAGTTGGTTTGTGCTTGAAACAAGACAGTAAACGGACATTTCTGAATGATGTGAATATTAATGGCCATTTCTTGTTGCTTTAAAAGTATAGTAATGTCTGCTTTTTACACTGCATCAATGTGTACATATACATATAAGCTTATATAATTGCAGAGGCTTGTCTTGTTACTGTATGAAACTACAAATCTGCGGTTCAAATGAGTTTTTATGAGGATTGAAATCCTAGTTTCATAGAAGCTTGTGCCAAAGGCAGAGCAGGAACTGAAGTTGAATGAATAGAATTTCCACTACATTCAGTTATGCCATGATGCAACATGGCATGTAATATCGCATGACATGTTTTTGTATAAGCCTCCCCATTCCTCCTTTTCTTGGAACTTTCAAACATGGAGAAATAGCGACTGAGACTGAAAATGTCTAGTTTCCAAGCGTGACAACGTGAGCACTAAGTCAGTTGAAGGCAAATTCCACCAAATTGTGTGACATGCGGTAGATGGTGAGGCTATCTTATGTTATCACTTCCTCCCACTGGGGCAAGTGTGCAACCGCTCATGAATCCATCAACGGACTGCAGTTATTGTGAAACAAATGTACTGTGGTACCAGAGTCTGTGATGTTCTTAGAAGAGACAGTAGAGGTAGTGGCACGATCTTTTCCAGAGTGGATCTGTTGCGGTGTGTCTGAGACGTGCTGTTTCCCTCTGCTCATTAACCAGGGACAAAGAGGAGGCCATTTATTCAGGCCTCTAGAGGAAAATACTGAGAATGATCAGCCTGTCTGTCATAGACACACACACACACACACACACACACACACACATACAAACACCCAGTGTGTAACTGGTGTTCAGTGCCAAGTCTTGGGGGGCCCATATGCTGTGGACACCACCTTCAAACGTCTTCCCCCAGTGTGACAGTAGCTTTGTTTGAAGGTGACCAATATTTCTGTTGTGCTGTGTTTCTCCTCTGATTCAGCTTCAAAGTCAGCTTGGTCTCAAGAGACAGCTTATAATATACTCAACTCTTTGGTCACGTTTCACGAATGCACCTTTGAAAATAAATCTGTGCCACACCCACTTCAGAGAAGGACAAGGCATTCATTCCACATCACCACAAGTCACTTTAAAACAGGACAGTGGAGATTCCATTCCTTCGCTGTAATCGAATGACGGTCTTTAGTGCTAACATTTTGTTTCTGTGCTACGAAGATACTGTTAAAGTGAGCTGGACTAAATTTTGGGTCTCAAATACCCGCGTAGCTTGCTGTTGTCACCCACCAGAGTGGGTGTTGAATGGCATGTGTGTCTTGCAGAGGACGTCCTCATAAGTGTTAAGTGCCAATAAACAAATTCAAGGTTTAATAGCTTTGGAGGGAATGTGTTTTTTTTTGTGTCTGATTGAATTGCTATAATAAAACAGTTCTTAAGACTTGAAGACTTATTTCCACCCTCTTGATTTGAGTCTCAATTGCATTTAACACAATGTGTGCAGAAGCTATGAATAATGTTTATGTGATATGACAGGGTTTTCACATAAAGCCCGCTGCATTTAATAATGTTAGCCTGAGCCATGAGCTCCTTGGCACACAATTCTGGTTGTTAAGAATATATAATAACTATATTGCAAGCAAGTAAATCCCGTTTGGACATCAAGTTGTCCATCCTCTTACTTCACTTCTGCAAATCAGGTTTGTATTGTGTGTCATATAATGTACTTTTTTAGTCAACTTCTCTTTAGTTAATGCTAAAACAATGTTATCTATACTTCCTCACTCTGGGTATGGACGCACAGGGAGCACACTCAGGTAGGTTACTCTCATCTTAGTGGTCAAGGCAGTTTCGAGCAGAGCAACCTAGTCACTGAAAGCAGTGGCTCCACCTAGTGTGCACTGGTGATAACTACATAGTTGGTCTTTTGTATATGTACTGTATGAAACAAGTTTAAAGATGGCCTGTGTTCAATTATACTCCTCAATCTGCTGGTTAAACGTGGTCAATTGAGAGACGTGACACAATATGTCTGTTATATTTTTTATTAGTTTCAAATTATAAGCTATACAATTCCTGAGTGTGAAAGACACATCCAATTAAAGCTGTGTTCTCAATGGATTCACGTTGTTATTGATTCACATCAACAACAACAATCTGTCAAACGTTAATAATGGAAAAAAGAAAAATATCACTCTGTGCAAATCACTCTTGCAGTAAAACATTCCCTATTCATCACGATCAGGCTTCAGGATGCCAGGAGGCATTTCTAAATTAGATTTATACAGTCACAACTGTACCCTGGTCAAATCTAACAATTTGTCTCAGGAACTGTAAGGCACTCCAAAGTCTTTCCCCAAAAAATATCAAATACGTGGGTCATTCCTCTGCGTGGTTTCCCATGATCCTCTCTTGTTCTTGAATTGGTCAGACCAGCGTCATCATAACACGCTCCTTGCGATGTGATAAACCAAAAACATCATAACAATCGGAAGTGTTCACATGGTGAAGGACGAGGCGTCTGTGGAGGAGGCGTCCAGCGAGCGGCGTGTGGACGACACGTACATCTCAGACGTGACCCTGGACGTGCGTCTGGGCTGGATGTATCTCTTTCCCAGGCACCAGAGGTCCTCCACGATCTTCCTGAAGTGGTTCCTGAACTTCACCCCTACGAAGGCGTACAGGACGGGGTTGAGGCAGCAGTGAAGGTAGGCTACGCTCTCCGCCACCACCTTGACGGTGTGGAGGACATCAACGTCCTTGCAGTCCTGCAGATCGAACATTGTGACGGTGTCGTAGAGCAGGGCGATGTTGTAAGGCAGGTGACAGGTGATGAAGACCACCACCACTGCCAGCACCACCCTCACTGCCTTGTGCCTCTGGAAGCCCCTGACCCGGAGCAGGGTGATGATGATGCTGGTGTAGCAGAATCCCATGATCAATAAGGGGAGGAAGAACCCCACGGCCATCTGGGTGCTGGGGATCAGAACCTTCATCTTAAGAGACGTCTCCGTGTCCGGGAACCTGAACTCACACACCGGAGAAATGGTGACGTCATCGTCGAAGGTCTCGTTCACCAAAAACCTCTCCGACCCCTCGATGGGGATGTTGCTGTGTGACGGGATGTATCTCTCGTAGTAGAGGAAGGTGGGAATGGACAGCAGCAAGGCCAGGATCCACACCAGAGCGCAAATCACCCGGCTGTAGAGGAGAGCCCGTGAGCGCAGTCTGAAGGAGCGACGGGCCATGACGATGGAGATGAAGCGGTCTGTACTGATGCACGCCAGCAGAAGCATGCCGCTGTACAGGTTAACACTGTAGGCCCCGCGAAGCAGCTTGCACACCTCCGTCCCCATGGACCAATCACTGTGCTCGTTGTAGATGATCAGAGGCAGCGCCACCACGAACAGCAGGTCTGCTACGGCCATGTTGAGAAGGTAGACGTCCGTCATGGATTTGGACTTCTTGTAGAAGGCATAGGTGACGATCACCAGGACGTTACCGATGAAGCCCAAAATACAGATGACAGAGTGAACCGATGGCTTCAGTGCTCTCTCTACCTTGTTGTGGTTTATCATGTTACATGGCTCTTCAATGTCGTTTCCATAGTAATCTCCATAATCAGATTGGTCCTCTCCAGTGTTGTCCATCTTTTAACAAAGTTATTCTGAGAAAAGACAAAATAGTTTGATGTGAACGTTCTGGATTGTTTTTTTTCTAAGACAAAGCTTTTCGACTGTAAGATCCACCAGGTAGATTGACTTCACTATCATTTTCAAGTCTACTAAACCAGTTCTGTACAGTGATATGGCACCAGACCAGACTGTCCTGGAGAATGTCTCTTGCTCTTTGGAAAAGCTCTCTCTTGTAAATCGCTTTGGATAAAAGCGTCTGCCAAATGAATAAATGTAAATGTAGAATGTTGTGTTTCACTGTGTTCTGAATGAGCTGTATATTGTATGGTTGAATGGCCAAGATAGCCAGTCTCACCATCTAAGTGCCTCATGATTACATAACTTAGAAAAAAAAAATCAAGATCTGACATGAGTTGGCTGTATGTGAGGTGCGACCGCAATGGTAATTCTGTGGTTGATTTGAGCATTGCAAAGTTCAACACGGCAAGGAATTTGGCAGACAATCAGGTCAAATGACCTCAACTACTGCTGTGACCCTATTTCAGCCAGAGTGTGGTTCAGCTTGAAAACACAGGGAGGAGCGTTCAGCGTTACCATTCAACCCGATCAGTCTCACAGCTCAACTCAAATATGAGTAAAGATTCCTGTTGCCTTCCAGTGGATATTAGTGCAATCATCACACTTCTGTATTCATTGCTATCATATACAGTACTGCCTACACCATAACTACTACTATTTATAATGTTTACTTTAGTCACTAACAATGGAGTTCTAGTCCTATTAGTCCATTAACAACGTGTTGGTAGTAAAATAATCCGAATCTTGTTTCATGTGCTGCTGTTTCTTCTCTGCAGTTCTGCATCCAGGCTCTCTGCACACAGACAACATTGCCACACAGTGGACGTGTTGGAGGGATTCAACAACTCCCCTTCCCCAAAACAGCAACACAAAACCTGAAACAACCTCAGGCCAATCAAGGAATGGCAGAAATGATATAACTGCATTTTGCTTCCATTCATCAGAATACAGTAGAATTCAATTAATAAGACTGATTCATAACTCTAGTACAGTGACATCAACTCACTGAGCCAGGACACTAAGCTTGTTTTCTATGCCAGCCAGCTTCAGTAGCTGAGATATTCTCCAGCAGTGTGGCTGTATTGTTCATACTTTTAATTCTTTTTTCCTTTAGTATTATATACAAATTTATATTTATAAAAATTGCACATGAAAACATTACAGTACTTAATCTGAGATCTGTGTTCTATTTTGGAGTCTGTGTTTGAGCTTAAATCCGTGCACTTTATGTTATACTTCCCTACTTCTAATTTTACTGTAGATCCGTGTGCTTACATTTTTTTTTTGCATCTTCCTGTCACACTAATTTACATGTTTGTCCAAATTTACATGGTGAATAAACCAATAAGATTAGATTAGATTAGATGAACCTTTATTTGTCCTCCAGGAGGTGGAAATTGCAGTTCACAACAGCAGCAGGGTAAAGTACAGCACACAGATTTGCAGGGTAATATACATAATGACAATAACATAACAATAGCAATAGTCTTAAATAACTACAGTGAAAGAAGGAAAATAAGTCACGGAGCTGTTGTGAGGCTGCCAACTTGCGCCGGAATTAGATAAACTGGTTATGTGGCTCACAGGAATAGCCTAATGTCTTTAGAACTTTAGAACTGAAGAACAGCAGTTACAATGATTGCAGGCAAAGTTAGGCTTAGAAGAATACATTCAAAATACCACATCAAAACCCTGTACCAAGTGGTTATTCCCCAAATACAGTATCACCTCACATACGATTACTCATACTTATTCAGAATGAGGGAAAATGATCTTTAAATAAGACTTACCAGTGTTGCAAAAACCTTTCTGTTTGAAGTTCTTTTTAAGACAGAGTATCTAGTTGCTCTTGATATAACATCAGGTGTAACTGATGACAACAGAGGAAGTGTTCTGTAGCTTTTGTATGTGTGCATGTGTGAGTGTGCATGTGTGAGTGTGCATGTGTATGTGTGCATGTGTGAGTGTGCATGTGTGAGTGTGCGTTTTCAACTTTGGATGAGATATTCAGAGCTGCCTTGTCCTACCCAGTAACCGGTCTGATTATCTGTTCAGATCTGAGGCATACACTCGTGCGCACGCACACACACACACACACGCTGGAATGAAAGTAGGAACTTAACATGTTTTCATCTGTGACTAAAGTTTAAAGTGATCTGACCCACATTAGAACAAGGTGGAAACGGAAAAGAAGTCTTTGTGTATCTCAGAGTACAAAATGGCTGGTTGTATTTCTTAAAACAGACCCATTATATATTTTTTTTGTTTGTTTATTCCTTGCCTCAACAGAAGGTTGGCGATACTGCACCATGGGAGTCAGGTGGCTGAGCGGAAGGGAAGTCAGGCTGGTAATCAGAAGGTTCCTGGTGTGTTTCCCAGCTGTGTTAACATGACTGTGTCCTTGGGCAAGGTACTTCACCCTACTTGCCTCAAGGATGAATGTCCCTGTACGATAAATGACTGAATGTGAATATCTCTAACACTTCACTGACATTTAACTAAATGTCATGCATTTGGGCTTCTGTTAATGATACTGCACAGACAGTTTAAACAAAGCATCATTATTTTATTAGGTCCATGAGCACCAACTTTATAGATATAAATAGTTAGAAACAGGGGGTTCAGTGTAATGCTGCTGCAGAGATGTGTGTGTGTGTGTGTGCGTGTGTGTGTGTGTGTGTGCGTGTGTGCGTGTGCGTGGTAAGGTAGCAGGTCAGGCCACGTCCTCGATGTAGTCGGCTGCTTGACTGATCTGAGAGACGGTCATGTCTTGGGTGATCTCATCAAACTGGGGGACGAGAGAGATAAGACGATCCCAGATTAGGAGGAGAGAGGGTGGCATGACAAGCTATATGATCAAGGCCAAACAAATCTATTTTTGAATTTGTAAAAAAAGAAGAAAAAAAAAAGAAACAGTTACACATGGCTGGCGATAAACAGCATACTGCACTTCTGTTGAAAACCTCCTGAATCAGAACCAGAGGTGATAAGAAGGCTTCGTCTGCAGTCAGACCACCTATTCCTGCAGTTTGTCTCCACACAAACAGGATCTCTATGTTATCTGCTCATGCAAACGGTCTGTTTTCGTTTTGTTTGAATACCTGAACACCCCCTCCTCACTATCTTAACAGACACACACATTCAAACGGGCTCATTCAAACACAGTTGATTTGGTATACAAACTACCTTATCGCTGTTCTCTGGTCCCTCGATGGAGACTTCCTCGATTTCTTCCCCAATGCTGACCTCACTCTTAGAAATGTCTGATCGGTGGCTGTTTGTGAACCAGCATCAACACACACACACAGGTTTTAGATCGTTAGTGCATCAATTCCCTTTTCAGGCCTTTTTCTGAATAAACCTCATCAACAGCAGACACAACATGTCTACAGAGACCCCCCCCCCCCCCCCCCGCACTACCTGTTGAAGTCATCATCATAGTCCACGTCATCGTCTGTGGAAGAAAAATAAAAAGAGGATGAGAAACACATGAAATCATGAAGCAAACACAGAATCCACCTGCTGGGGCCACAAACACACCGAGAACGAGAGGTGTGGTTTTGTCGTTCGTAGTCCTCCAGTCTTTCAACCCTTTTTCTTTGGAGTTTGAAGTGGCGTTCCTGCTTGCAGGGTCTTCTCTGTGTCCCCCCTCCCCAGACAGGGAGCCCCCCACGCTCTGCTGGGGAGCCGCAGCCGACACCGGGGGGCTTCCTCCAGCCCTCCTGAAAGAAGACACACCAGGGCTTCAGTCTGGCGGAAAGTTAAACACACACACACACAGGTGCATACTACACACACACACACACACACACACACGCACAGAGGCACCTGAAGAGATTTCTTAAAGGGGGTTGGATGAGAGAGAGAGAAAGGTACAGTCTGCACACCTGTAGCTCACCTGTGTACAGAGCTCTGACTATGATCATGGTCATTTAAGAGGTCTTCCCCATCCCCCTCTGTGTCACTGCCCAGAGCAGACAGGCTGAGGAGGGGGGCAGGGAGGGGGGGACCGAGGGAGGAGGAGAGAAAGAGACAGACAAGGTACAAAAACAGGAATAAGAGCGTGGAAAACAAACACAAGCACTTATCTCACACACACGCACATGCAGACAGGACAGAACAGTTGGAGAGTGCATGACCTCCAGGGCTCATGCAGATCCAGCCCGGTCCAGCCCCACGACACTCATGCTGGGATGCTTTTGGAGGCCAGCAGGCGCCATCCACACATGCACACTCACTCATTGAGGCTAGCCCCCCTCCTGATTAGAGGGAAGGATGGGTCTCTCAGGGTCTCCCCTCTCACGGGGCGGAGGCTGGGGGAAGGGGGGGGGGGGGGGGGGGGGGCACGCACGTCACATAGGGAGGAACACAAAGTAAACAAAGAGACAGGAAATAATGGAATGATGCAGAATAGAGGAGTAAGGGGGTGAGGAGGAGGGAGAGGAGGTGGGGGAGGAGGAGGGAGAGGAGGTGGGGGAGGTGGGGGAGGAGGAGGGAGAGGGGGTGGGGGAGGAGGAGGGAGAGGAGGTGGGGGAGGAGGAGGGAGAGGGGGTGGGGGAGGAGGAGGGAGAGGAGGTGGGGGAGGAGGAGGGAGAGGGGGTGGGGGAGGAGGAGGGAGAGGGGGTGGGGGAGGAGGAGGAGGTGGGTGAGGAGGAGGGAGAGGAGGTGGGGGAGGAGGAGGTGGGGGAGGAGGAGGGAGAGGGGGTGGGGGAGGAGGTGGGTGAGGAGGAGGGAGAGGAGGTGGGGGAGGAGGAGGTGGGGGAGGAGGAGGGAGAGGGGGTGGGGGAGGAGGAGGGAGAGGAGGTGGGCGAGGAGGAGGTGGGCGAGGAGGAGGGAGAGGGGGTGGGGGAGGAGGAGTGAGAGGGGGTGGGGGAGGAGGAGGGAGAGGGGGTGGGGGAGGAGGAGTGAGAGGGGGTGGGGGAGGAGGAGGGAGAGGGGGTGGGGGAGGAGGAGGTGGGGGAGGAGGAGGGAGAGGGGGTGGGGGACATGTACCACAACAGGACAGGGCAGGGTGGAGCTCTGAACACTAGTTACAAGACTGTAGGTCGGTGCTACCAAACCGCTGACTGAAAAGGTCGCGCTTTTCCACATTACCGACAAGAGGAATGAACTAAAATCTTCTTTCATGCTACTCATAGAGGAGTACAATACAGAAGTGAGCAGCAGGGAAACCTTGTCTGTGTGACACAACACTCAGACAGGTCTCAGAACAGAAGAGGTTCCACCTACAGGTGACCTCCTTCTGCAAGCCGCTCGCTGGTCTTACCAGAGAGGAGGGCTGGACTTACTGTTTCTGACTGTGCTTCTCGTCAGAGACACCGGCCCCTGACTGAGCCTTATCTGACGACGGGCCAAAACTACGCCAACATCCAGGGATGAGAAACAGACAGAACAGACAAGAATGACAGCTGACAGTGACGTGCAGCAGATCATCATAAAACATGAGAGAGGATCACTTTTTTAAGGCCTCATATCTACTGATCTGTTTGATCTCTTAAGATTTTTTTTTTTTACTGTTTGATCTGTTATCTTGTTTCTTGTATCACAAGTCTGAGCGAGAGAAAGAACGAGAGAGGCACAGAAGGAGAGCGTGAGCGAAACAGACAGAGAGAACGAAAGCAGAGAGAGGGAAAGTAGTCAGAAGTCAGAATTTAGAAAAAGAGGATCTTAAAGCTCTTTACCAGCCGTAGGTTTTCTGGGGCTTGGGCAGGGGGTCATCGAAGAAAGAGTCCCCCTCATCTGCGTCCTCCTCTGCCTCCAGCCCCAGCTCCAGCCCCAGCCCCAGCTCAGCAGGAGCCACCATCCCGTTATCTCCTGACGCTTCGCCATCGGGTCTCGATGGGACGTGGACTTGACCTTTGACCTTGAGGGAACCGGAGGTCAGGCTGGTGTCACTGGGGCTGCCCCCCTGGCCCTGCACAGCAGGAACAACATGCAGGACACTGGGTCAGCAGGGGCAGTAAGCAGGGGCAGTAAGCAGGGGCAGTAAGCAGGGGCAGTTAGCAGGGGCATGACGTCCAAAGGTAGACTTGGTGGTGTGACATCATTTTGTCTTTCAGGATGGAGGATGACCTCCTTTGAGCACTTTCCAGATACATCATATTTAGTGGTATTGAATAATTGTATAATTAAATTAAATATTTTGTCAGTTTTACCCACAAAAAAAAAAACTATCACAGCCCCACCACCGAGTTTACCTTTTGAAAAACATACAGGGCACTGGAAGGCAGGGTTAGTGGTTAGTAAAATCCTCCGTGACTCAGACCTATGGCATGACTTGACATTATGTTAGTGTCTCCCCTCAGCCTAGGCTAGCTACTGGTAGAGTGACACATGCAAATATAGTCTATGATAACTGGGGATTGGCATGACATGTTTGAGAATGAAAGCAGGGTTACAGCAGGTCCAGAAGTGTCTGAGACAGAGCTGCAGTAAAGGTGAGGTGTCTAATCTGAGCCTCCTTATCCCACTGCCCATAAAGTGACAAGCATATCAATTCAACCATGGGACTGAAAAGGTGGCAAGCCAAACAGCCCTGTGAAGACCATTTCCATTACTAATATGATTGAATTAACTAACTTATCTTAGAGAGAGAGGGGGGGGGGGGGGGGGGGCTCCCCTGGTTGAGTTGGTACGAGACTAATGCTCTACTCCTGGGTTACCTTGGCAACAGCCATCCTCTCCTGTCCACTGTGTTTAGGTCCTTTCAACCTGGGGATCTGGGCATCAAGAACAGCTGTAAGCAGCTGGTCAGCCTGCTAACACTCCACCTAGCCAGTTAGAGCTGGGCTGGTGTACGATCCTGGAGATCCCCCCTCCAGACCACTAACCTCCTGATCCTTTCTCCCTCCATGCAGAGAGCATGAGGAGAGTCATAAAGGTCTCTTACTGACGCGTCAACCCCAGCCAACGCTCACAATCCCTGCAGAGGTGAAACCTCTGTCTGTCAAAGGTTTTATCAGAACTTGAATTCATGTTCGACGGGGGCGGCATGATGACGAGGTTGTGCTTCTCTGTTTCTGAACACACAGTGGGATGCTCGTATTACCAATCCATGTCAGATCAGACCGAGGCTGTCTGACAACCAAGTTTCTACCCACAGAGAGAACGCTTACGATCAGATCTTCTTCTTGAGAAATGAGTTCCTAATATCATTCAGCATGCAACACCGAGTTATGATAAGAGTCGTTTCCTTTCACCGCACACCAAACCATTTCAGATGAGCATTTAATTCACGAAGATAACATGCAACATGTAACGGACATTGTCAACCTACCTTACTAGCTGACAAAGGGGACATTTTGTCCTTGTTTAATCGGTTTGGATCCGTATCACTGCTCTCATGCGTGACCTTGAGGGACAATTACAAAACATCTGTCACATACTTTGATTAGATCTAAAACGTTCCCATTAAGTATGCGAGCGTGTTGGAAAAAAAAACAACAATGACCACCCCCCCACCCCCCTCACCACACTTCTGCACTGATTGAAGAGCCGCTTGTATAATCCCAGGAAGTCCTGGAAGTCAACAGCTGTTGGAACACATCAGAGGAGGTCTCATCTAAGGTTCCCATCAGAACCTGAACATGAAACAAACACAGAATCCTGCTGCTTTCAGGGCTACTGTCAATATCTCCATAGCAACCACACCTACATTTGGCAGGGGTTTTGTCTACCCCATGGAGTTCATCTGAGACAAATCTCTCCAGCATGTTCCTGGAATTGGACACAGTCAGAGAAGGGTGGTTAGGGGCCTGACTTCAGAATAGGTGTGTGTATATATGTATATGTTTCTTTATAACATAGAGAATGTGTTGGGATGAACTTTTTACGGTGTTGAGAAGTGGTTCTTTGTGTTCATACTTGTTGAAGTTTGGAAATAAATCTCCAAATACAGCTTTCAGATCCTCTTTACTGATCCCAACAGTTCTGTCCTGAAACATCATCAACAGATGGAACACAGGTCAATTTAACACCAAATTAAGTTGACCTCTAACAATGAATTTATTAAAAAACATTCATGAACGAATCACTGTCATTCACCTTCTCATAAATATCAAATTTCTTTCGGGCCTCTGCAATTTGCCTGGGTGATAATTCCTATGTTGGGAAACAGGGAAAAAATACATCAATTACTTCCTTGTGTGTTCACAAAATACGTGACTCAATTTGACTTGCAAAGCGTTTGCACTACAAGAAACAATAAACAACCGAATAAACACGTCACGCGTGGCCATGTGACGGAGCAGGAATAGAGGTGCATAAGACTGGGGGACGGACACCTGGAGAGGTGCATCACACTGAACATGAATGAGACACGTCAGAAATCTGCTGCTGTCTTGCAGAGCATGAAGCAGCACGGCGCCCATGAAGTAGGACAACCTTGTTTTTCTCTGAATCTTTCTGATCAACAGGAAAACCATCCGCTGTCTTAGTCATTTGAAAGTTAGTAGCCTTGTAATTCACATCATGCTGCCTGGCTGTGACCCAGTTTCTCCAGACGACAATGCACCCAGGTGGGGGGGGTGAAAGATGTGAGCAGATACTAACCTTGGGAAGGTTAGCTGCTTTGTCTCCCTGCAACCACCAAGAGAAGCCATATCAGAGGGAGGGAGAAAAGCAAATAAAGATTTTTTTGAAACAAACATGAAATCTGTCAAGCTTAACCATGTTTTCAATAAAAATAAGAAAAAAAGCGTCTGAGAGAAAGACTAAGTAGCAGGTTAGGTTGCCAAGGAAACAATGTGTCACAAGCCAAACATGAAACTCTCTGAAGTGTCCTGGTTCAATATGCCAGATTCACCATAGTGATGAATGGGACAGTCAATTTAAACACAGAATTAAAAAAGACTGGTCTTCTTAAATAAATCAGGCTAAACACAGGAAGTCCAGGAACATCCTGTCTGTTTCGTTTCTGGATCACAGTTCTGACAGGGACTAAACGCTACGCAGAAGCATGGCTACCTCTGAGAAGATGGAAGACTTGTCCTTGAATCTTCCTCTCTTGATAAGCTCCAGAAGCAGAGGTGTATTACTGTTGATGTCTGTCTCTTGGATGCCAAGTTCACCGCTCACCTGCTCCCGACTGTCTAGGCCGTTAAGCTAAGGCAAAAAAAGAATTATTCTCATCGCTGCACGTAGAAATCGCAACATCAGCATGTCTAATGGGGAGAATTCCTCCTGCTTCTAAGAATGTGTCGTTAAGAATGAGATAAGGCCATCCTTCATCCTTCAATCAGGCTTTAGGTGTAACAACGTTTAAAGTAATCAACACTCACTGAATTGATCTCTGGCTGGAATACAGCAAGTGTAAAGTCGAGGTGATAGATGTGCAGAAAGTCAATAATAAGACTGGCAACCAATCTCCCTGGAAAGGAAGCACACACTAATGAGATGATCAAACAGATCTAGATCAGGGGAGACGGACAAACACTGAGAGACGTCATCATTTACCATCTTTCGTATTCAAACACTTCTTCAGGTTTTCATTGACAAGTGGGGTTTTATTCTGTAAAGAAATTTTACTTGTAAAGGTTAGCAGATCATCAACTATCATACAAAGTCTCTAAACCTGATCACCTCTGGCTTCAGCCCTGGACCCGTATGAACCCATGTGTGTTCCCAGTTAGTTGGAATTAATAAGAAACAAGGACTTTTAAACAGTTTAATAACTTTAAAACTTTACCTCCACTTTGTCCTGCTCATCCATCACTAGAAAGACTGCAGCTCTCATCTCTGCCTGCAGAGAGAAGCCAGGTTAGCCTCGATAGTTTGACAGCTGCTAGGTAAAACGACCCTAATGACCAAAACAGTAACTAAACATCAACAAAACAGAGAATAAACTAACTTTATAACTTTATATCAGGTTAAGAGTCAGTTAGGAGGTTTATCCAGCAGGTTAGCGGTGCTGCTGAGCAGAAGGCCTCACTAGCTTCACATGCTAACTCACTATCACACTATCTTACAATCTTACGGTCTCAAAATGCTTCCTGTTTCCAATCTTAAGGACATATATATGAGTTTTATTACCTTTAGTTTGTTTAACACTCCATTGTTTTCGAGGTTTTGGATCAGAAGATCCCGAAGCTCGGTATCATCTTCTGTGGCAGACATGTCTGCTTGTTGCTAACTACTGGAAGTCTTCCTGGTTGGTACCCAAACAAACCAAGTCACGTGGGAAGTGTTGAAGCATCTTACAGCGCCACCTGCTGGGCAACAGGGGAACACTTGAAGTGAAACAAGGTGTTCATGTTTTTGGGTCAGATTCATTCTGATCTAATCTAATTCTAATCCCATATACAGACACGCACACACACACACACACACACACTCATGCAATATCAAGAAGTCCAGCTCAGTCCTGGGCTGCCCTCTAGACTCAGGAGGTGGGTGACAGACGAGTCCTGGCAAAGCTGACAACCATGCTGGACCACGAGTCACACCCCCTGCAGGACTCACTGTCCGCTCTGGAGAGCAGCTTCAGCAACAGGCTGATTCACCCTCGGTGTGTGAAGGAGAGATTCCGCAGGTCCTTCCTTCCTGCTGCTGTCAGACTGTTTAACAATAATCACTAAATACTGCTGTCCATAGCCACTATCATGTGCTACACCTTTACCATTATTATAACTATTACCTTCACTACCTCACCACCATGCAGTATTACTGTTACTACTCTTTTATTGTATCTATATCTGTGTTATATATTTTTTGGCTTTTATTACTTACCTCAATCATGTGCAATACTCATGTTATATTGATACTCTGTACTAAGTGCAATATTTCTACTTAACTTGCTTACTTTTTGCAATACTGTAATGCTGTAAATCTCCATTCTCCAAAACTGTCTATATGTCTATATGTCTACCTAACTTATTTTTTTATCATACTCTTGCAAAATACTGTAATTCTGTATCTCAAGTGCAATAACTGCCTGCATGTCGACTTTTTTCGACTTAACTTACTATTTTGTACACTGGACTACTTAACCAGACTACTTAATTACTTCTTTTTTTTTGTTTTTTTATATCTGACCTTATCGTGCCCGCCTATTGCTATTGCCATTGTTATTGCTATTGTTATGTTATTGTCATTATGTATATTACCCTGCAACTCTGTGTGCTGTACTTTACCCTGCTGCTGTTGTGAACTGCAATTTCCACCTCCTGGAGGACAAATAAAGGTTCATCTAATCTAATCTAATCTAATATGCTCATCAACCCACAGCACACACTCTAAACAAATGAAACGCTAGGTTATTAGGTGTGCGTTGCCTTCAAAATATTGTTTTGGTGTAGCTGTGTCATTCTATCACACTAATCTGGACACAGCATGCACAGGGTCTGTCCTGCCATCACAGTTATATTGCTGTGTTCCTTTTTGTCCCAGTGACCTACCTGTGCTGCCATCATGTGTGTTAGTAGGTGTGATATGGATATAGCTTTCTCCTAAAAATAAATAAAAATGAATACAGTTCTGCAGACATACTGCAACGTGACATGTAATATGACTGCTGTTTAATAAAGATATGAAAACTCGAAACAGCATAGTGTTGCAACACAAGTTTTATTCAGAGCAAGATATCAACACCAGCATGATAAAAATTGTACAAACTTCACAATTCCAAATGAAATATCACAGCAACTTGTGATCTTTAACATATACAGCAAAAATATATCAACAAAAACCATGCCATGTGGTACCAAAATGAAGTTGGAAACTTTGCAAGAGATGGGAAAGTACAGAGGGAAATTGATGTTGTAAAAAAAATCCCTTCATCAAAGCATTACTTGAAATAAATGGAAATTTTACTATCTTAATAAATGTTTTCACACATATTCATATGATATTTTTCTGCATTCTAGCATGTGTGAAATGTTGATGTTTCCTATGTCAATAGTCACAGATGACCTTTTACATTTGATATTACAATACGCAGCCTACTGACTGTTGGGTGAGTGGAAGATTTGTGCTTTTAATCCCATATCCTTTGAATCAGTAAGAGCATTTTGAAGAAAAATAGTACAAGCTGTCGATCTATCTAAAGCGTCACTATATTGGCAATAAGCTGCGGACACAAAGTCTCTGGCACAGACGGGGAGTCATGGAAGGTCGGCCTTGCAGAAGAGGAGAGAGGAATCCTCTGAGCATGACATCAGACCATGCAGCCTCAGGCTGACTGTCCAGCAGGGACATCTGCTCTCCTCAACACACACACGCACGCACGCACACACACACACACACACACACACACACACTTGAGTCTGCTGGGCACCATGTTCCCCTCACATAAAAGCTACATGTCCTTTTGTGGCAAATCAACCTTGTTCTTTACCCACGGATCAAATTTGGACTCCAATGAAGTGCATGCATGATAAACTGTATTAAAGCACATGTATAATCCATTATTAGTGTCCTCCTAAGCAACTGTTAGTCACGTTAAAATGCCAATTTGGGCATGATATTCAGTCAGTAATGTTTAAGGGTTAATTTTTCTGATGTAGTAAAAGTATAAGCATCATACAGGGGCTGACAATGACATTCACATTATAATGCTTTCTTAAGTGCTATGGATACATTTGCAGAGGATGTCTTATATGATATAAAATGATGGCCACACACTGGCCACTGACTATGTCATTATTCAGCCATGGTTAATGACTTGAATTGCCCCCAGTCAAATCTTTTATGACAGATTAACAAAAGCGCTCTTAAGCTCATATCATATCTTGTGGCTCAAAACACTTAGATGCATGATTGCAAAGACAATTCTACTGAACAAGTGCAATATACTATGATGCATGGGGGACATAGACCCTGTAAATCCTGTGTATCACCAGCCATTAGAAAGAGAACATATCTACAAAACCTCTGGCCATCAGATGAAGCGTTCAAGTACCTCTTAGAGCGTCAATAAAAACATCAAAACATGGAAACAAGGGTGTCCCTGTGCAAAAATCTAACATGAGAGAAGGTAACTCATATACATCTTTCATTTTGGAACCAATCACCCATGTTGAATTCCTAAAACATGATTGTATTAAAAGATTTATACAAAACTTAATACATTTACATTTAGTAAAAAGATCTATCAGCTCTTTGCTAATTTTATTCATAAGAAATTGCATATACCCAAACAATTCTATATAGATTGCATCCCATATCTAAACAAGTGATTTAATTGTTATTATACCAATATTGCTGATAAGTCCACCTACTATCTATTTAAGATTTACGATCAAAATAAATTTTGTAATGCTAGATTGTCTCCTACAATTTCAGTAGCCATTTCTCATTTCTCTGTGTTTGAATGAAACATGTTTTCTTTTGAAAACACAGAAGACTAAAAGTTTTTTAAACTGATGAAGTAGTCCTTTCTGAATGATGGGGTTTGCACCATTAAGTTTCCGTGTCATGATGTTTGAAATCTTCACGTTTACGTCTTCCCACACCTCATTTACACTTAGACAGAATTATTTTTGTCCACACTGACCACTGAAGACATAGTTTTCAAACATTGTTACAAAAAATTGATCAATTTACACCCATTAAACAATCCACACACCAAAGGTCTTCTAACACAGCCACGGAGAAAAGCTTATCTAAAAATGATTGCTTCTCATATCCCCTTCGGCTCTCCTCTTTATCAAACCTGTGACATTCTGTTTAGTTATTTAGTCAATAAGCATTAAAATAATGAATGATTCAAGCTTACAATTAATAAATACATATACACTAGAATGTGCATACATTAGCAGCTATAAACATTACATCACATTATATAAGATCATATGAAAATGTACAAAAAGTGAATGTTCTTTGAAACTTCTGTCATAAATGACTTGTTTTTTAAGCATGGCCAAAAAAAAAAAAAATCCAAACAAGAATAAATATGGAGCTCAGAGCGCAACAGCATAATAAATTAATTGAAAAGAAATACGACAGTAAATTACAGCAGCAAAATCATAATCCATTTCCTCTTTTTATTTTGCTTTAACATCTCTTGGTTTTGGCCAAGGGCCTTAGACTGCAGACAGGAGGGCTACACCTGGATACCTTGAACTGCTTGCTTGATGTTTTCCAGCAGGGCCTTGTTCTCTGGACTCTGGTATTGGTCTTGATGTGTGTACATGTCTGTTAAAGTACTCACGTAAGTGTCAAAGTTCTGTTCATTCATTGGTTCCTGTGTGGATAAATAGAATCAATAAGGACAAAAACTATACAAACATCCATGTCAAGTCAATCAGACATAATTCTGGTGATCAGTTTAGGTGAATCAATCACGACAGACGGAAGGAGGAAAGGAAAGGAGGGGAGGGGAGGAAGGGTGGGAGGGCAGAAGGAAGGACAGGGGTAAACCAGTTCAGGGCAGGAAAATGTAACAGCTGAGGACATAGTAAAGACAACATGGCAGGATTCTAGTCATTGAGTCTACGTACAAAATAGAATCCAAACACTTTTTTTTCTTCTCTCGACTTTACACTTATATCTAATGCAGTTGATCGAAATGCTACACGAAATCATGCAAAATCAGCAGATTTAAACTGACTCTGGTGGACGATGATTCACACTAATATGTAGCTTATGGAGACAAAATGATGGCCGACATCACGTGAATTATGTGGTGTGTGTGGCCAGTGTGTGTGGGAGAGAGGAGACGCAGTTCTAATCCAGAGGGACAGGCAGATTCATGTCGTGTGGAAGCTGAAAAAAAAAAACTCTCTTTGTTTGACTCTTTAAGTGTGTGTTTTCCGCAGTCTTTTCATATCTTTCACATGCTGTACAGCTCCTGTCAAATCGTGATCAGTGCTTTTAAAGCTTTTTACTAAAACAAAGCTAGTCAAGGACCGCCTTGAATAGGTTCCAAAGGGCTGACGGAAATAGAAAATCTTTTCGAACCAGTAGAGTCGCAATAGAAAAAGGGGAAACAGAAATGGACAACAGTGATGCATTCACACCACGGGGTGCGTTCACAAAAGGAGGGAGACTTCGGGGGGGGGGGGGGTGGGGGGGTGGGGGGAAGGGGGAGAAGATGATAGTGCAGAGGAGAAGGATAACTGGATAAAGGGATCTCTTACTCTGTGGGGTATCTGTAAACAGCAGTTATGTTTAACTGGGTTCTCTTTCTGTGGCACCGGTTTCTACAGGAAGAGGCGCAGAGAGAATGCTATTAGCCTGCTGAACAAAAAGCAGCAAAAATTGTTTATAACCTTGAGGTGACCAGAAGGTGGTCAGTCCCTCGCACGCTGACTGTGTGACCAGAAGGTGGTCAGCCCCTCGCACGCTGACTGTGTGACCAGAAGGTGGTCAGCCCCTCGCACGCTGACTGTGTGACCAGGAGGTGGTCAGCCCCTGACTCCTGACTCCTGACTCCTCCACTCCTGACTGTGTGGAGGGAGGGAGCTTCCAGTTATAATGCGACTTTGGTGCCTTTTGGGACCGTGAAAAGATCCAATTCGCTCGTTTTCTTCTGTTCCCGCATCGGAGCTGTAATCGGATATTACAATAGGCAAACGTCGTCAAGGCAACGGTGCCCTTTTTTCTGACTTAAACCATGTTTTGGGGGCGCTGTGGTGGTTGGGTTATTTAGTGTCTGCAAAGTGTTGTAGCACAGAAGCACATGAAACTGCTGAGTAACACAGGTGACGAACAGAAGGAAGCAGATGAGGAAACCCAACTGTCATCGGAACATCGGAACATCGGAACATGGGGAACCTTGGAACACGGGGACAGGCCCTCGAGAGTCTGACCTAAGGTCAAAACGTTCATCCCAACGTTCCTTTCAAATCTGTCCAGAATGTTCAACTGCCAGTGGTGGAACCACGTCTATCATGGACGCCAAAAATGTCTCAGGGTTTCAACACACTCGCATAAATGGAACAAACTGACATGCATTTCAAGTGTGCTGGTATCATTACGTCACATAGCCCAATGATGGGATCCCAGCTCTACCAGATAACAAAGTTACACACTGCTATGCCTGAGGAAAGTACAACACCAGATTAACAAGGTCTACTGTCGTAAGAAGAGGATGGAGCTCTTACCATATGTGGGAGCTGGATGTTGGCTAAGCTGTTGATGAGGGTCTGGCTGAGATTAGCCAGCTCATGCAGTAGAGAATCGTTTTGCTGCTCGATCACTTTGTTCTCCTCTTCTATAGACTTGAGGTTGGTCTCCATGGTGGTGATCTGGTGGACCAGAGGAAGACACACGTTCGGTAAAGTTACAGTGGTGGATGGTTCTGTCAGTCTTATACACTCTTACTGTCTACACACCTTCGTGCCATGTGCACACCCGCACACACAGTGACAATCAGAGACATGCACACGTGCAAACACACACACACACACACACACACGCACACGCACACAAGCTTACTTGCGTTCGAAGTTTGATCATGTCTGATTCCACTTGATTGTTCGACTCGTTTAAATCTTTGATTTCTTCATCCAGCTGTTTGATTTCCTCATCGTTTTCTATTCCTGAGGATGAGAAAAACATCGATAACTTCAGAAGAGGTTCAACTGAAGTCCACCACTGACCAGACCTTGGAATCAATCTCACCTTTGCTCGCTCTTTGTTTGATTGTCAACATTTCTACTCCACTCATTCTGGCTTTCTTCATGGCAGATGTGGCTCGTGGACAGCCTGATAGACTGGGAAGAGAAACCCCCAACAGGATGTCAAGAGATGAACCAATCCATCAACAATCACTGTTTAAAACTTGATTTCACACTTCAAGGCCAGATCAGAGGTCACGCTGCGTGCACGAACCCCCAGCTCACCTCCGATGGGTCAGGAAGCTGCCGCTGACGTGACCCGACCCGTCGCAGCCCGGAGTGGGGCACGACATCCCGTCCGTCTTCCCCGTCTTCCAGGCAAACTGGGAGCCGTTGACGTAGCCGTCCTTCTGCCGCTTGGCCGCCAGGGGGCAGCCCGACGCACTGCGGTGAGACGCGTACTTCCCCGTCACGTGACCCTGTCCATCACAGCCGGGAACGGGACACCTGGGGGGGACACAGGAGGGGGGAGGGAGGGGGGAGGGAGGGCGGAGGGGGAGGGGGAGGTTGGTGATGTGGAAGAAATTGGGATTTCCCGTGTGCTTACGTTGATCAGTAATCAATTGATTATTGACGCTCACAAGAGTAACCGACGACCAGTTCTATTGATTAGTGATCAATGTAAGCACACAAGTAATCCCAATTTCTTCCAGAGTGGTTAAGAGTGTTCCTCTGGTCATCGTCCCCCAAACCCCCCTGTCTCCCCCCGTCCCCGGCCCGTCCCCAGCCCCCCCCCCCCCCCGGACTCAACATAAACCCTCTGTGCTCCACAGCGCCTCCCTCAGGCTGCTCCAAAGACAGCGTTCCTCCAGGTCACAGACAGCAGCAGGGCTGTGGCGCTGCCTGAACTTGCCCTTCAGAGTGTCATTTGGGCTGATTAGAATGAGCAGCATGTCTGCAGGCCCCCCCCCCCCCCTCGGTGTGCGGGTCAGTGTTAATTATGATGGCAGTGTTAACGATGATGGTGGATTTACTGAAGCGTACAGAAGTGGAGGTGACATCAACAGCTGGCCAGAGCAGCGTTGAAGGTAGATGGACGCTGGGTGAGCAGTATTATTCACAAGGTCATCTGCTTTTAACACAACAGCCATCGCTCTGCCAAAATGTCAACTGCTCTCGAGCGATAACCAGTCGTCCTTCCAGCCCCTGTCACCCTCTGTGGGGAGCGTGGTGGTGGGGGGGGGGGGGGGGTGACATTTAAAGAGGAGCACCTTTACGGTGTCTCCCGACGCCACACTGTATTGTGGGAGAGCCTCACCTGATTGGCTCCTGGTCGTCCTTGTCCTCCTTGCTGTGCAGGATCTTGATCCCGCTTTTCTTCGCCCGTGGACAACCTGACAGACTGGAGGGGAAAGGTCTTGTGCAGTTCACTACCATCTTAAACGGAGGGTATTGGTCAGATGTCTGTGTGTTTATTACTGCACAGGTTTGAAAACAGAGAGGACTGCCTAATGTTAGCATACGCTAGCCTCTCATAATAAGTCTCAATAAATAATCATGGTTTATTCTAGTCAAAATGTGTTTGCTTTTTTAGGGGGGCGTTCATCTTGTGTGTTGTCATGTGTATGAGTGTGCATGCGTGTTCTTGAGTACGTGTGTGTGTGTGTGTGCATGTGCAGTATAAAGCAAGTCTACCTCCTGTGTGAAGCGTAGTTCCCCGTGATGTGTCCTGATCCGTCACAGCCAGGAGTGGGACACCTGCAACAGGACAGAGGACAGGGGGGACTGAGCGCTTAGGGGCATCCGGTTAATAATCAGAAGGTTATGGGTTCGAATCTTGGCCGTGCCAACATGACGTTGTGTCCCGGGGCAAGGCACGTCACCCTAACCTTCCTCAGGGGGGAATGTCCCTGTACTTGCTGTAAGTCTGGATAACAGCGTCTGCTGAATGACTAACAGTAGATGTAGGATAGGGAGACCCAGAGAGACCAGGTGCAGCCTCCTCATCAGACCTCATCCTACTGACATCACACCAGGGGAGAGACCACGCCCACACACATCGCTAGGTCTTACTTCAGGTCTTGGGTGTTGGTTGTCATCATAGTGCGGATGTTTTTGTCTGCTAGCTGGCAGCTGGAGAGACTAAGGAACACAAAACATGCAAATATCAGACAAGAAATCAGCTAACTTTGGAGACTAATAATCAATACTAATAGTGGATGATAACGATGATGGTTATCAGTATTATCCCATGCTCCGTGATCACTGATGAGGATGGTAATGATCCAGACTTGTCCTGGTTAAACACGTTGAAAGTCATTGCATCGCAGCGGTCTTACGAAAGCAGCTCTTTCTTGCTGTCCTTGCAGGGGGCATACTTGTGTTTGGGGCTGGGGATGGTGACCTCTTCAGGGTAGTGCTGCTCGTCCAGGAGGTCCTGGAAGGGGTCCAGCTCATCGGTCTGCGGCGAGAAATACACAGACTACATGCTGTCATTAGCCACGTCACCATGAACGGCACCAGGGTCAAACTCCAGTCCTTGAGGGCCGCTGAACTGACGATTTTAGATGTTTCCTTGCTCCAGCACTCCTCCACAGAGCTTGATAAAGACCCTTCACTAGAATCAGGTGTGCTGGAGCAGGGAAACATCTAAAACCTTCAGGTCGGCTGCCCTCAAGGACTGGAGTTTGACACCCCTGAAGTATGGGTTCATACACATGCAACCCTAACCCTTCTCTATTATGGAGTGCGGTAGAAAATGTCGGGGTAAGTCATTCACATTCCCCCCCTCCACTCCCCCTCTCACCCCTCTCTCTCCCAATTTCCATACGTGTGCCTTCACAAACTGCATGATAAAAAGGTCCAATTACTCTCGTGATTAAAACCTTTAACTTAGCTTGTTTTAATCGGACACTGCAAATGTATCAATTTACTGCATGAACTGCTTTGTGTAAAATCAGATATGTGAAGTATAAAGTATAAAGATGATCTATCTGTACTTCTCCTAATACACTGCGGCTCAGTTCTAATGAATCTCACAGACCATGAAGACACAATGCGTGCCTGACTGATCGGTGCGCAGTACCAGCCTCATGCACTAGATGTCCTTCATCAGCCATATTTCCTGAACCCACAATACTTCCTTCTCTGGATCAACCAACAAATAATCGTCTCTCTTTCATACCTGGGTGTCTTCAAATGACCGCAGTGCTACACAGGCAGGTAATGACGTACAGATTCACACACGGTGCTGTATTCCACTGAGGTCCTTCCACATACCTCTTTGTGGTCATCTTCGTTGATGCGTTTGATTTTGGTGTAGTCCACAGGAAGGTCCCAGCAGTCAGGCTCATTCATCTGGTAGCACCTGCTGTTGAGCAGGGCCTGGCGCTGCGGGGACATGGGCTGCAGAGGCGTCAGGACCGTACCACTGCCCTCCGGACCCCCCGGCTGTCGGCTCATGCTCAGGTCCAAAGTGCTGCTGTCCTCCATGTCTCCATCCGGACTCTACCACGAGGAGAGAGACGGGGGGGGGGGGAGGAGTGAGGGAAAGAAAGAGAGACGGAGGGGAGAGAGAAGGCAGAATCAGAGGGAGATTAGACAGAGGAACAGGCGAGCAGAAGCGCAGCAGAAGAGGTTGGAGGAGATTCAGGATGTGGAAGCGAGTGGGGAGGAGGGAGGGAAGGGACACGCTGAAGGAGAAACTGAGGGAGGTGAAGAGAGAGAGAAAGGCTAATTACTCCTCCTCCTCCTCCCCATCCCACCAGCCTCCACAGTTCTGTGGATGACTGTACAGGGAATCGCCCTGATACTCGGGCGCTCTGATTATGATTATGATGACGATGGTCATGATGATAACGATGGCAGAGCGCTCCCAGAGAGGCACTGTGCTAAAGCTGGGCTGCATCTCAGGAGCTGGACTCCATCACAAGCCACTCTCACCTCTGACCCCTCGGCTAATAACAAGGAGAAAGACAAAGAGAGACAGAGAGAGAAACAGAGAGAGAGACAGGGAGAGATAGACAGAGAGAGAGACACAGAGAGAGACAGAGACAGAGAGAGACAGAGAGAGACAGAGAGAGACAGAGAGAGAGACAGAGAGAGAGACAGGAAGAGAGACAGAGAGAGAGAGAGACAGAGAGAGAGAGAGAGACGGAGAGAGACAGAGAGAGACAGAGAGAAAGACAGAGAGAGAGGCAGACAGAGGCAGAGAGAAACAGAGAGAAACAGAGAGACCGAGAAAGACAGAGAGGCAGACAGAGGCAGAGAGAAACAGAGAGAGCGAGAAAGACAGAGAGAGGCAGACAGAGGCAGAGAGATAGAAACAGAAAGAGAGAGACAGAGATAGAATGAGACAATTTTGATAAGCGTGCATGATAGAGAAAAAGAGAGAGGCTAAAAAAAAGAGAGAGTAAAAGAGATAGAGAAGGCGATGGATCTAGTCAGAATGTCCGTCAGACGGAGGCTCTGAAGCCGAGCTCTGCCAGCCTTCAGCTCTGTACTAACGGGGACGCAGCCTAATGAGCAGGTCCGAGTCATGGGCGTCAGACCAAATGGACTATTCTGTGACCAGTACGGCATCAGGATGTCGACAATGTCTGACACTCTGCCTGACCTTTGACTCACGGCTGACATATGGAGGCGTTTTAACTTCTAGAAAGATCTACTAAAGATCTTACACACGGGGGGGGGGGGAAACCAGAGCAAAGAAATGGGAGCGTTTCTATTGGAGAGAAAAAAGAAATGTTAGAGAGAGAGAGAGAGAGAGAGAGAAAGAGAGACTGAGAAAGAAAATCAAGTGGAAAAAAAGGAGAGAGGGACAAAAAAAGGTAGAGAAAGAGAATCACAGGGATGGAACGAGAGAAGGAGAGAGAGCGAGCAGAGAGAGGGTTGGGGGGGGCATTGGGGTGGGGTTGGGGTGGGGTTGGGGTGGGGTTGGGGTGGGGTTGGGGTGGGGTTGGGGTGGGGTTGGGGGGGTGGGGTGGGGTTGGGGTGGGGTGGGGTTGGGGTGGGGTTGGGGTGGGGTTGGGGTGGGGTTGGGGTGGGGTTGGGGTGGGGTTGGGGGGGTGGGGTGGGGTTGGGGTGGGGTTGGGGTGGGGTTGGGGGGGTGGGGTTGGGCCGAGGGTTGGGGTGGGGTTGGGGGGGTGGGGTTGGGGGGGGTGGGGTTGGGGGGGGTGGGGTTGGGGTGGGGGCTTGCCTACCTGCGACAGGAGGTCCTGGGGCTTGCCTCCCAGGCCGTGGGGCATCTCGCGGCAGCGCGTGGACAGGTTGAGGATGGCGGTAGCGGCCATGTGGGCAGCCTCCATGTCGTGCGTGTAGTCGAAGCTGCTCTTGCTGCAGGTGCTGCTGGCGCTGCTCCCAGCCCCGCCCCCTCCACAGCTCACGCTGCTGCTGCTCGGCGCGTAGCTGCTGCTGGTGCTGCTGCTCGGGCTGGCGTTCTTACAGTAGCGCTTGGCTGCCGGGCGGAAACACACACACACACACGCACACAGGTACGGTTTGCTGTTCAGGACGGGCGCAGCGTGCGGGGAACACACAGATGACATGCAGGCAACATTCACTGACTAGTCAAGACCACATCGTGGCAAGAACAAATTATAATAATGAAAACGAAATGATAGAAAAAGATAACTATTTCAGATATCCAGTGGAAAAGCAAGATAGCTAGATAGATATATCAATGGATTGATAGATCGATAGATAGATAAATAGACAGATAGACAGATATACAAATAGATAGATATACAGATAGATAGAAAGATAGACAGATGGACAAATAGACAGATAGACAGATAGACAGATAGACAGATATACAGAAAGATAGATAGACAGATAGATAGATAGACAGATAGACAGACAGATAGATAGATAGATAGATATAGATGGATGGATGGATATAGATAGATATATAGATTCCTAACAGTCCAGAGGTATCACAGGAAGGTTTTCTGTTCCTCTGTGCTAGCCGCCGAGAGAGCTTTCAGCTGAGGAAAAGAGAGACAGAGAGCGAGCGAGCGAGTCACCGTGAGAGAGGGAGAGAGAGAGAGAGCGAGAGAGAGAGAGTCACCGTGAGAGAGAGAGAGAGGGAGAGAGAGAGACAGAGAGAGAGAGAGAGAGACAGAGAGAGAGAGAGACAGAGAGACAGAGAGAGAGAGAGAGAGAGAGATTGAGAGTCACCGTGAGAGCGAGAGAGACAGAGAGAGAGAGAGAGAGAGACAGAGAGAGAGAGAGAGAGACAGAGAGAGAGAGAGACAGAGAGACAGAGAGAGAGAGAGAGAGAGAGATTGAGAGTCACCGTGAGAGCGAGAGAGACAGAGAGAGAGAGAGACAGAAAGAGACAGAGAGAGAGAGAGAGAGAGAGAGAGAGAGAGAGCTAGGAGCAGCGTGACGGCAGATCTGGGCTTCACACTGAGCTTGTCAGCAGCAATCAATGAGTGAGAACAGAATTGGAGAAGGCTGCTCCAGAAGCTTCCATCCACACGATGGGGAGCTGAGACAAAGTGCAGCAGCATTAAGCCCAACTCCAGCTTCTCTCTGACGCCCTCCAGCCTCGCTCTCTTTTTTCGCCTCAAGCACGCCGAGAGAACTGCGAGGTTTCGACACTGAACCGTACCTCACGGGGAATTAGGGCAACACCATTTTGGGGGGATTCGAATGCAGGCATCCTTTTTTTTTAAATAATAAATATACATTTTATGACGATTGGGAAAATTCCAGTGTCCTGGAAAGAGTGAATGTGCATGCGAGGACGTGTGTGAACCCGTGCTAGAACACACATCCGTCAGCACATCATCCAAAGACTTACCATCGTATCCTTTGGGCGAGGGCTCCTGTCCGTGGCCCTTGGGAGCCAGACCTCTCTTCCCGTAGACGGGGTGCGGGCCCTCAAAGCCCCCGTAGTCGAAGCTGGTCTTGGAGTACTTCTCCAGTTCCTTGGCCAGGTTGGAGCGCGGTGTGCTGGTGGAGACGTTATTTTTGTAACCGTACTGTGGGATCTCCAGCTGTTTCACAAAGCACATTGGCCTGGAAAATAACCAATGGACAGGGGGGCTGTGTTTGTGCACACGCCGTCAGAGCACTCTGACTGGGGGGGGGGGGGAGGGGTGAGGGGGTCTGCCTGATCCAGCCGCTAGGGGGGAAGGGGGGGGGGGGTGGGGGGGGGGGTCACTCTGTACACAGATGGACAGCTGAAGTGGATTCTCTATCTTGATCTGTCTGTGTGGATGTGCTGGCGTGGATGTGCTGTGACCGCTCTAGGGTGCGTGACTGAGTTAGCGGAGGCAGTGACGGGGGTCCTAGACAGCCTGTATCTGGGGCTGGAAGGAGCAGGGGTGGGGCGCTGGATGGGGGAGAGGGGGGGGAGGGGGTGGGTGGGTACCTCAACACGCGGTCCGAACCCTGGCTGGACTTGGATGTTTCGCAGGATGGGTGGCTCTTCTCGTGGACCTTGGCCATCTTCTCTGCGGCGGCGATGGGGCAGCCAGAGAGACTGTAACAGCAGCAGAGCAGTCTGGGTGAGCAGGAGCTCACACACACACCAATATGTACACACGAACGTACACGCATGCATGTACACAAACCCAAGCGCACATATACACACTAGCACACACAGTTGGCCCTCCCAGATAACAGACCCATCCAGTCAATCAACTAAAACTGGCTTTGAATTAAACGGCATAGCAAATTTTGGTGATACTGAATAAGAGCAGTCCATGTATGAATAATGTATTTCCTATGGCCTAGTTTTTAATTGCAGAGCCGGGGCTTTGCAGATAGAGCTTTGGCTGGCAGAGAACGTGGAGCTGGCTGGCTTCAGAAAGATCCTCCTCGTCAGATACCACTGTCCTTTCTGAGGAACTCTGGGAGACTCAGGAGAGAGAGCTGATTGGCTGCCATGCCAGGCTTTAAAACATCCCCGGTACTGTATGTGCCTCTACCCCCTCTCTCTTTCTCCTCTCTTCTCCTCCTCCTCCACCCCTAATTCCCCTACCCCTCTCTCTCTTTGGCACTGTTCATCTGATGTCTCTCTCTCGTTCTCTCTCTCTCGTTACTTCTCTGTCTCTCTCATTCCCCCTCTCTCTCTCTCCTCTTCTTCCCCCTCTCTCTCTCCTCTTCTTCCCCCTCTCTCTCTCCTCTCCTCTCCCTCCCTCTCTCTGCTCTCCCTCCCTCCCTCTCTCTTTCTCTCTCTCTCTCTCTAACACAGACAAATCAGTCTCACCCACAAACAAAAACCAGTGCAGCTTGTGTGTGTGAGATGAACACACTGCCAAGGGCCTTTCCTAATCGTTTCATATACACGCGAGAAATGAACAATTGATAACGGCTGGCCTGGAACGCACACACACGCACACACACACACACCCACGCACCCCCCCCCCACACACACACACACCCTCACGCCTCTTTCAAAGCAGTGTTGAAATCTGCGAGGAGGACCATGTGACAAGCTGACAGAAGGACTGCTGTCAGTATAGCGGGAGAGGTTTCCATGACAACAGCGAGAGCAGTCGACGCTCGCCACAGCAGCTATACATGTACAGTGTTCTCACGCTGTGCCTTCCTCCCCCTAATACTGCTAATGACTTCCCTCTCACTGAGCCCGTCCCATAGGAGCTGTTCCATATACCATGGCCTGCAGCAGCCACGGGTGGCCAGGGAGCGCTGTGTCTGCTTCTGCCTGCGTGTGTGTGTGTGTGTGTGTGGGTACGCATGTGTGTGTGTAGTTGTGTCTGTGTGGTGTATATCACTGACTGTGTGTCTGTGCCATAGAAACAGCATCTATGATGTCGAAATGTGGGTTTGTTTGTTTGTGCATTTGAAAGGACCGCCCTCTTCTTTCTACAGTTCAACAGCTCCGGAGCGAAATCACAGGAACCCAACGTTACCCCACAACACTAAACCAAACACAACTCATTCACCGAACACAAGCTACGATGTTCCAGTCTGTTTTTGGTCCGCGTTGTATTTTATGCTGTTCAACTCCAACACATCACTCATTATAACCCCATTTACAGACAGGGAGCATACGTCAGCTTGGTTTGAGCTTCATTTGATTCCAGTTCAGGTGAGTTCTGTTCTTGCCAACTGGTTGCCATGGCACTCACCTGCGGTGGGAGTTCCTGTTGCTATTGACATGGCCCCGCCCAGAACAGCCAGGTGTAGGACACTTTAGGACATTTTCATACATAGCAAGAACTTGGACAGACAAAGGACAGGTGGGAAAGACAGAAAGGGTTAGAGACTCAGAGGGGGGCAGCTGTTACACAGTTCAGTCAGTTATAGAGAGCATAGTAAGCAGAAAGACCAAGCATGCACTGTTGTCATGGGGACTCGCTCAAAGAAGACAGGGGATGAAGAAAAAGACAGCTGCAAAAAACACACAAATACTAATAAGGTGGCTTGTAAGTTTGAGAACGTGTTCAAAGAGGAGAGGTTCTTTGATCAAGAGAAAAAGAAAAAAACCTTCATGGTTTTTACACAAAGGGAGATGTTATTGTGAGGATGGCATGCAGCGAGGGAGAAGCTTCCAGATGGGACACAGCGCCCCCATGCTGAGTGGATGATCGCTCGCAAAGAGAGACACATGAAGGAAATGCGAAAGAAAGGAAGATAAAAAAGGAAAGGACAGAAAGGGAAATAACACCCCCTCAAACGAAACAAACAACAACAAAGAGCGAAATGCTTAATTCAGCGTTCCGAGGCTCTGTCTGTATAGCTCTGGGTCCTGAGCAGGTTGGTGGGTCAGCAGGCTGGCTGGCAGAGGTACTTACTCTCCGGTGGCACCCTGTCCTTGTGGGGACAGCCAGACAGGCTCCTGTGGTGGGGGTAGAGGCCAGTGACGTGGCCCGTGCCATCACACCCTGGTGTGGGGCACTTGCTCTCCTTCTTCTCCCCCCTGGAGGAATCTGACAAGGTGATAGAGACAGAGGGAGGGAGGGGGAGAGAGAGGGAGGGAGAGTGGGAAAGAGAGAGTGGGAAAGGGAGAGAGAGAGAGAGAGAGAGAAAGAGGGAAAGAGAGAGTGGGAAAGGGAGAGAGAGAGAGAGAGAGGAGAGAAAGAGAGGGAAAGAGAGAGTGGGAAAGGGAGAGAGAGAGAGAAAGGGAGGGAGAGATGGAAAGAGAGAGTGGGAAAGGGAGAGAGAGAGAGAGAGAAAGAGAGGGAGAGAGGGAAAGAGAGAGTGGGAAAGGGAGAGAGAGAGAGAGAGAAAGGGAGAGAGAGAGCGAAAGAGAGAAAGGGAGAGAGAGAGAGGGAAAAGAGAGGGAATAGGGATTTTTATATTCATCTTCCTGTCCAGGTGAGTGTTTCATCTTGGTCAGTACTCTCCCCATCTGTCCCCCACAAGGAGAGCAGATGCCCTCCTGTGTTCATGTTCTGGATGTATTCATGTGATGCAGCAACTTAGTATTACACACGATATCATCCTGGAAACCTGTCTTATCAAAAGTAGGTTTGGAAGGAGACTGGTCACGCCTGGCTCAGCTGTTCAACATGAAATTCCAACACTCACTGCAGCAAATAAAACTGGTGCAATTGTAAAAGAGAAATCCCAATGCCCCAGAAATGCAATTTCATATTTCATTAAAAATGTACACTGGCTTGGAGATAAGACAGTGACTAAGCCTTTGAGAAAGTGTCTTATCAGCAGCTGCCTCCAATGTATATCTAGGACTCCCTATCGCTGGCATCTTTACCATCCTGGATTGCGCCCCAAGGACAAGGCATAGGGTCTGCTGCACTAGACTTACACTCAAACACTCACTCACATACTCTACTATAGTATATACTATGTATACTGTAGTCTATATTAGGTATAACAGGGAGATAGAAAGACAATCGCTGATATTCAAACAGTCTCTCTCTCTCTACAACAAGTCCTCTCCCTCTTTACCAATATACTTTTTTTTCATACAGTCCTCTAGATTAGGTAGAGCATTCAAGGATGCTATGCCAGGTAAAGATCCTGTGTGGTCACTATGAAACACCATCATTATCATCGTCCCTGCCCCCCCCCCCCCTTAATGGAAGATAACTTCCTAGCATTACAATAGACCAGGTTCATCTATGATCACATCCAGGGGGGTGACAGGTCATGTGTGGCTCCTCCCCCCCCCCCCCCCCCCCCCCCCCCCGCTGGTGACTTAAGCCTTCTTCACAACACTCAGGATGCTGGCCTTGCGTGTTACCATGGTAGCGCCGTGTGTTACCATGGAGCTGGCGTTAGTTAGTTCTGCTCTACGCAGCATCACCAGTGATTCCATGTAGCATCGCCTACGGTTACAAGGTCTTTAGATGTCCATACAGAGCGAGCTGATGTGAGGCCCGTGGTGTCTGGAGCACAGGGCCGGTCCATCGCCTGGACGTGAGGCCTGTGATGAGATGCTGCTGGGGCTGTAGACTCTAATGAAGCTGTCACAAGACACTGTGATGATCTGCACCAAAGCTGCTCATGGTTAATAAGAGGACCCTCCCCACCCCCCCCCCCCCCCCCCCACACACACACACAGACAGACACACACATGCACACACACACCCTCACACATGCACACACACACACATGCACACACACACCCTCACACATGCACACACACACACATGCACACACACACCCTCACACATGCACACACACACACATGCACACACACACACGCACACACAGACACACACATGCACACACGCACACGTGCACACACACACACACACATGCTCACATACGCACCCTCACACGCGCACACACACACGCACAAACACGCACACACATGCACACACACTCTCCTAGCAGCAGTGAGGGGTATCTGAATGGATCACAAGAAATAGGCTGTAGCTAGAAATCCCACAGATGAGATGTGTTGTCGGGGCCGTGCAGATTGCCATTACTCATGCCTGACAAGCCAAGCCTCTGATGTTACCATGCCGACCTATTTTAACAACATAAGCTGCTGCTAGCCCAGTATGCTGCTAGCACAGTATGCTGCTAGCCCAGTATGCTGCTAGCCCAGTATGCTGCTAGCCCAGTATGCTGCTAGCCCAGTATGCTGCTAGCCCAGTATGCTGCTAGCCCAGTATGCTGCTAGCCCAGTATGCTGCTAGCCCAGTATGCTGCTAGCACAGTATGCTACAAGTGCTGCATAGTCTAATCATTATAAACTGTTAGCCCTGTTTGCCGTTAATACTAAATGTTTCTAGCCTTATCTGTAGCTGGCCCTACATGAAGTTTGCCCACAACTGCTACCTGTTTTATTGTAATATGAAGGATTTTGATCGTCTTTCCAGATTATTCTCTTTTTCTTCAGACAATCAACTTAGCGGCTGAACATGGCTGAACATGAGCTCTGTTTGTAAAAGAAACTGTGTTTCTGTGGTAATAGAAAAGGATTTTGCGCCTGGCTTGATGCGCAACAGAGATGTGAACAAGTCTGAATAATAGAGGGTGAAAACTCATCCCAGTGTGGATGTTGATGCAGGGCGAGGATGATGTAGGCAGTGAGTGGGCGGGGACTGGAGCACCACAGCGCCTTACCTTTAGGGTAGTACGCTCTCTTTGACCGTCATGGTGCATTCGGGACTTGCGTTCCTCCGCCCCACTGCTCTGCCGGGGGCTGTGCTCGTCGTGGCTGTGGCGGTGGTGCTCTCTGCGGCCCACGCTGTGTTCCGAGGCCATCCTGTCCCTCATAACCTTGGCTCTCTCCGACTCCAGGGCAATGGCCTTCTCCAGCAGGGACAGGTTGCCCTTGGTCATGTCGAAGGCCTCGTCAGATCGGTCGGAGGCCACAGACGTGGTGTCCTCGTCCCCGTCCCGGGAGCAGCTGGCTGGGTAACCTCTGGAGGCCGGGCTCAGCTGTTCCTCCAGCTTCATCAGGTTGACCATGTCTGAGTAGCTTCGCTCCAGGGTGCGAGCCTCTTCCGCTGGACCCTGCTGGCAGCTGTCGTACCTGGGCAGGTGGAGGGTCTGGAGCTGGGCTGGCGGCTGCTGCTGGTGGTGGTGATGGTGGTGGTGGTGCTGATGGTGGTGGTGGTGCTCGGCGTTGGGCTGGAGGTGGTGGGCTGGCTGGCCGGGGCGATCCGACGGCTGGGTCTCGCTCAGCTTGCGGGCCAGGTCAAAGCACTGGTTCCTCAGACACTCCAGGCTGCTGAGACACACCTCCTCCTCGCTCTCCTCCCCCTGCCCTCTGGCACCCCCAGGGCGGCCGTTGCTGTGCCCGACGTCATCCGCCGCCGCGTTGTCGGGGTAACCATCCTCCGGCAGCACGGCGCCGTGACCCTGCGCCAACAGCTTGAGGGAATCCACCGTCTCCCTCACCACATCGCTGGCCAGATCCACGCTCAGCTCCCCCTGCCGACCGCAGCGCTCGCTCCCCTCCTCCTCGTCCTCATCATCATCCTCCCCGGCGCTGTTGGAGGAGTTGCTGTTCATCTCTGATTCGGTCATGGCCTGGTAGGCGGCGTCCTCAGCGATCTTGCCCAGGTTCAGGAGGGATTTGGCCACCAGCTCGTCGTAGTTCTCGTACTCCTCCCCGTTAGCATTGACTCCGCCTCCTCCTCCACCGCCGGGGTTATTGTTGTCTTTCTGCATCATCTGGAGCTTTGATTGGCCACCGTTTTTGTAGCGGTTCTCTAATGTCAGGAGAGGAAGGACAGACCTTTCAGTCCTTACTATATGGATAAATGAAAAACAAAGACATCTTAGTTCCATCATGGCTGTTTAGGGACCACTTATACAACAATACAAGTCATTTTGGCGCGACCCCACACATCCTTTAAGTCTAAGATGCCAGTCGTAGACAGTGTGAAGTGGTTGTTAATTATTTGGGCATTTCTGCCTTTATTATCATGATGGTGTAGAGCAGGGGTGGGCAGTCCTCAGCCTGAGGGTCAGATGCACTTCCTCAGTAAACCACCAGGGTATCCCTGGTCAAAGCTGGTTGATGGGCATCACAAGTGAATCCGCTTATCAAATAATAGCTGATCTAACGGATCATTACTGCGCTCATGTTGTAGACCGCACAGCTGGTCATCCTATTCTGTGGTTAAAGCCTGTATAAACTGTTATATCCTGTATGAAGTACAAATGTGTGAATGTAAATACTGTCACTCAGTCTTAATCTAGCTCCCCTTCCCAGTTTCTTCACAAGCTGCTGTCGATCCTCTGAGTTTAGAGGCAGTAGAACTCTCAGAACTGAGTCAGGAGGATCCTCTGAGTTTAGAGGCAGTAGAACTCTCAGAACTGAGTCAGGAGGATCCTCTGAGTTTAGAGGCAGTAGATCCCTCAGAACTGAGTCAGGAGGATCCTCTGAGTTTAGAGGCAGCACATCCCTCAAAACTGAGTCAGGAGGATCCTCTGAGTTTAGAGGCAGTAGAACTCTTAGAACTGAGTCAGGAGGATCCTCTGAGTTTAGAGGCAGTAGATCCCTCAGAACTGAGTCAGGAGGATCCTCTGAGTTTAGAGGCAGTAGATCCCTCAAAACTGAGTCAGGAGGATCCTCTGAGTTTAGAGGCAGCACATCCCTCAAAACTGAGTCAGGAGGATCCTCTGAGTTTAGAGGCAGCACATCCCTCAAAACTGAGTCAGGAGGATCCTCTGAGTTTAGAGGCAGCACATCCCTCAGAACTGAGTCAGGAGGATCCTCTGAGTTTAGAGGCAGCACATCCCTCAAAAACTGAGTCAGGAGGATCCTCTGAGTTTAGAGGCAGCACATCCCTCAAAACTGAGTCAGGAGGATCCTCTGAGTTTAGAGGCAGTAGAGGCTCCTCCGCTCCCTCTGACAAGTACACCACAAGTGTTGATTTAGAGGACAGAGGCGAAATATGAGAAGGGCCTACTCTGTGAAGTGCTCCCATTCAGGAGCCCCAAAATACCCTCAGGAG
>CM059327.1:13444408-13477051 GCA_030340685.1 Protosalanx chinensis
GGCATGCGTTTACCTCAAATTAGGAGTTGATAAGAAATCCAACTGCTATAAATCTTTCTGTTTGAGATGACAAATCCTGTGTCCAAAACTGCTTTTTTAATAATATACTATATACATATAATACATATATATTTATATCATTTGTATATATACTGTGTACATACATATATATGTATATATCAGCTGCCCTTGCATACACACCTATGCAGACAGGGGAGGCTGTATCATCATTACAGGACACCTTGAACTTTGAACCTCTCGATCCAGCATCCTTTACAGGTGTCTGGTGTCTGGTCATGCTAAACACCATGCTGGTATGGGTAGTGGGATGCGCCATAGAGGATTATTTTAAACCTCCAGGAGGGGGCAGTGTAACTTCAAGGCCACCCCCCCCCCCCTCCCCACAGGATGTGAGTCATGTATTCCATTGAAAATGCTTCCTCAGACAGTCTGTCTCAATTTACCATTGGAACTAACATGTTTAGCTTTTAAACAGGTAAATGAATGCATTTGGGTCTAGTATAACCATGGGTATTTTTGGTTTGAAATATGAACCCACTGGGACTATCATAAATCAACCACTGCTGCTTTCTCTGGAAACAGGTGGGATAATGTGAGGAATGCCTAAACAATCCGATCTGTTTACTTAATGAAACTGGCTAAATCATATATTTCACTGAGCAGAATCCCTCCTCCTCCCCCCTCTTCTGCCCCCCTCCCTCCATGACAGACACAGTACCAGGGGGGCTGCAGGCGGTGCAAGGATGAGCGTGATCCTGAGCAGGTGTGATTTGGGGGAGGGGGGTGGTGATGGTGGAGGGGCGGGGGGGGGAGGGGGGGGGGGGGAGTGTGGGCAGGCAGGAGCTGCAGAGTACCGCAGTGCCAGCCAGCACTCACCTTGTCATGCCCCCCTCCACGGGCAGGAGGCACACACACACACACACACGCCTGCATGCAGACAGCAGGCTCCCCTCCCCCCCCCTCTGCTGGAGGAACATGTCTGGGAGTGAGCTGTCAGGCTTGGCTGTGCCCCACACTGGCATGACCACAGCCAGAGCCCAGAGGCAGACCAGCCTCCAGAGGCACTGTGCCAGGGCAGCCTGGCCCGCCTGCTTACGGGATCCTGGCCAGGATACGGAGGAAGGAAGGGGGGGGGGGGGGGGGGGGGGACAAGGACGGAGGAAGGCTGGAAAAAAACGAGCACAAGGAACAGAGGGGGCGGAGGTGACAAGCTGAAAGGTGAGAGAAAGAGAGAGAGAGAGAGCGAGAGACAGAGAGAGAGAGAGAGAGAGAGCGAGAGAGAGACAGAGAGAGAGACAGAGAGAGAGAGAGAGAGAGAGCGAGAGAGAGACAGAGAGAGAGACAGAGAGAGAGAGAGAGAGAGAAAAAAGAGAGAGAGCGAGAGAGAGAGAAAGAGAGAGAGCGAGAGAGAGAGAGAGAGAGAGAGAGAAAGAGAGAGAGAGAAAGAGAGAGGAGCGAGAGAGAGAGAGAAAGAGAGAGAGAGAAAGAGAGGAGAGAGAGAAGAGAGAGAGAGAGAGAGAAAGAGAGAGAGAGAAAGAGAGAGAGAGAGAAAGAGAGAGAGAGAGAGAGGGAGAGAGAGAGAGAAAGAGCGAGAGAGAGAGAGAGAGAGAAAGAGAGAGAGAGAGAGAGAGGGTGTAGAAACCTCCAGGTAGAAGGAAGGTGTGTGTGAAAGGTGTGGGGGGGGGGGGGAAGGAGAAGAGTGAAGGAGGAAAGGAGATTCACTAATGAGGCTGATGAAGTCACCATACGAGGCCCAGCAGACTCTGTGTTGCTCACTCTTCTGGCTCTCAAGGCCCTGCTTTCTTCCAGGTCCAGCCTCCTCTTCCACAAGCCTTGTCTTCTCCAGTGGATGAACTTCCCCTTCTGTCTCCATGATGTTTACTTTCAATTCTCCTCACATTGACCTGTTGTCTCCTCACCTCCAATTAATGTCCACTGACGACAGCAGCTTGAAAGACGTTAACTTAGCCTGCTGGAATGAGCAAAAACAAACTTGTTGTTCTCCATCCATGGGATACACAAACCAAACAATAGCTAGAGCACATTCCTGACAGAACGGGTCTTTTTTTTCGTTTTTTTTTTCTTCTTCCCTCCTCTTCATATCAAACGGTGGTATTAGTTCTGAGGCGGAGACTTAGTTAGGCTCATCCAGACAGCTGTCATGGAAACAGATGTCAGTTCTGTTCGGAGGGTGCCACTTTGCTCCACAGAAGCGACTGCCAATGTTCTTTGATTGTGACTCCCTCTGCCTGCACCAAGCGTGCCTCTCTTGATGTTCCTCCACAAAGGGGCCCAGCCTAGCTCGTGTGACTGCTGGATGGGTTGGGAGATTCATTCCTCATGCATGTTGTAATGCGTGAGACGAGAGGTCAGCTGCTGCTTGTCTCTGCACAGCCTTGGCCAGATGTGCAGTAATGACTGGGAGGGCATTCTGTGGACTTCAGGGAATCACATTTACAACAAACAAAAAAACACACACTGGCCATAGACATGGCTGTTCTTTCCAGTTCCGTTTCCAACCCTGATTCTAAAACACGCTGTTGAGTATTAGGACCCGGAACACACAACATGAGATACAAGATCATTTATAATGGAGCGAATGTTTGCAGTGGGCTCAGTGTTGTCCAGGAGCTCGTTAGGCAGAGCCACATCCAGCACAGCCTCAGGACACAGCGCCTCAGTCTGCTGAGGAGGCAAATGTGGCCATGTGAAGCCTTAACGAGCGTCTCACCCACAGCAGGCAGCAGCTCTCTTGACCCTTGGCTCCCCGCCTCTCACGCTGACCTCTGCCAGGAGAGGAGAGCATCGTTCACCCTCCCTCCCCCAGGCAAGGGTTACCCGCCTCCAGACTAGCTGCTTGGAGGCAGCAGTGAAGGTCAGAGATGCATAGTTAGTCCCAGGGCTCTGCTGTGCAGCAGTCTTACCCCCACAGAGGGAGACGCTGGGCAGGACTTCTTGTTTCTCTCATTCTCACTTCCTTGAGGGGAGCTGTCATTAGAATCTCATGTACAGAGATCTGCTGGCTAGACAGCACAGAACGGTGGAACATCAACGGAACCCTGGAGAAGGATCTGCACATGGGTGTTCAAGAGTAGGAGACAGAATCTTGGAGCCTGAAATGTTACAGAGAACCAGATAAAGATGTTCATGAATAGATCCTCTGCACACAGAAAGATCTTAATAAACCCAGGTTTAGGGTCGAGAACCACCTTGGCATTTAATGGCGACCGTTTGAGTTAGAGTTATCACTCTTGGGTAATAATCATGTCATTTCGACAAAGTAGGATGTTGTTCAAACATGCAGTTCCATTCAAAGCTACCACTCTCTGTAGTGAATGACCAAGAGCTCCACCTACTGTCTGAGAAGGGTATTACTTTTCCAGGACGCAACATCTTTCAGAAACTTCACTGATGGTCATGCAACAATACATCAAGATTTTATTTACATAAACAAATAAGTAAAATACATAACAGAATTCCCAAATATAATGCAGTAACCCCACGGCAGCCAACAAATTGCTGACACAGCAAACAAACGTTTTCCATTCGAACATCAACGATATACGACTTTGAATGAACTGCAAATATGACAAAGCAAGGTGCACCAAGAGGATGGTAAATGTTTAGTTTCCATTATTTCCATATGGAGGCTGGAAATGCTTCGCTGCTCCTACCCTGGACAGCCTGTCCGCCTCCTCGTTTCCTGTGTACCCAGCATGCCCTGGGATGTGCATCTAGAAACATGAGTCATGTGATCAGAAGACAGGAAGCTGCTTATTCATGTAAACATGTGGTCATTTCAAACCAAAACAACCATTTGAGAAGACAATCTGACGTCTGTGAGGTTTTACAAAAGTAGTTTAAGAACTGCGTTTATTTACCCAAACAACTTCCACCTCGCTGTTCAGCTTGTCAAGCTTTTGAAAGTCGTCTTTGTTGATGATCTGCCCTCCAGAGTTGAGCCTCCAGCCATTCAGCTTCCAGTTTTTCACCCAGCTGGTGACGCCTGATGGACAGAGTTGTCAAAATAATGCTTAAATATCTCCACAACGCTGTAATAGCTATGTGGTCTATAAGTATGTCCTCAGAGAAACACCATAAATCCTGGCTAATTGTCTGATCAGCAAATGCTTACAATTCAATCCAACACAGTTCTATTCACACTGGTTCTCTATATGATTCTCAGCTGTTCAGAAAGCAAAACATACCATTAATGGTGAATTTGCTGTCTGTGTAGAGCACCAACTTTTTGATATTCATTTCCTTGGCCTGTTCCAAGGCTTTACAGGCTGCCTGTGTCACAGAAAACAACATGAAATAAGAAATAAAAATAAAACACACAAAAGGAGAATGACAACGCTATAAAGCACCGCTAATATGTACCTGTAATTCAGCTCTCTGATTGGTCTGTCTTCCGTCCAGTGGCTCAGCTACATTTCTACAGATCAAAGTGGTCTCAGTGAGAACTGGAACATAAAGAGTGCGTGTCTTCTCTAAGCGTAACTATGACATCATCATCATGATGACCCACTCACAGAGGATGGTCCTTCCCCCAGTACACACCGATGCCTGCCTTGGCTCCCTTTTTCCCGTTGCCTGAACAACAGCCATCTGTGTAGACCACCACAGCGTCCCCTGGTGGTGTGGAGGAGGAACACACATACGATCCATTAAGGCGTCGTTAACTGTAACTTGAACTGCATTGAACGCTGTCTGTGCTCCTCCCAGCAGAGCATGTTGGAGAGCATGAGAGGGTTACCCATGTATGTGAAGCCTCCCTTCATCCCAGAGGACGAGGCGCTGCCCTGGGATTCCTCTTCTGATGGTTTGACTCTTTTGATGGACGCCCCCTCCTTCTCCTCCTCCACATCAGTACAGTGCCTCTTCTTACCTAGAGGGATGTACTCCAGAGGCTCTGGTCCTCTTTTAGGGAGGCTTACTGGCACCTGGCAGACCCCTCCTAAAACATTCAAAACTTCATTGACACCCTTTTTCCATTTCCCAGTAAATTGCTCCCATTGTACCAAAGCCCTCCCTTCCTGTTAATACCATACATATCTTGGATATTTTTGTAAATGCTCATAATATTTACTTTCCTATTAGGTCATGGGTGTCCAATCCCAGTCCTCGAGGGCCGCTGTCCAGAACCTTCAGGACAGCGGCCCTCGGGACAGCGGCCCTCGGGACAGCGGCCCTCAGACAGCGGCCCTCGGGACAGTGGCCCTCGGGACAGCGGCCCTCGGGACAGCGGCCCTCAGGACAGTGGCCCTCAAAGGCCGGGATTGGACACCCCTGTATTAGGTCATATCTCTTTAAAGACACTCTTTCTTGTGGACGCTGTATCAACATGTCCTACCGTCCGGCACATCTGGGACCTTCGACTGAGCTTCACCTCTCACAAAAGCCCAGGCCTCTTTTTCTGAAGCAAACTTCTTATAACTGGCATGTGGAAACTTTTCAACTTGGCTCTTGCATTCATCCCTGAAAAGTAAGAAAAAATACTAATAAAACACTTTATAATAAAATACGTTCAAGATAATAAGCCAAAAGTATTGTTGACATTTAAAACAGAAACAATGGCAGCTCACCAAGTCTTATAAACTCCAGGCTTAGTCCCTTTTCCCACTGCATAGAAGAACTTTCCTTTGGCCATGTCTTCTGTACTAATGCACAGCGCTCTTCGAACCACACTATAAAGACCAGGCAATCTGAACATTCCTTAATCATTCATTACTGTTAATTGGAGGCTCCCATCATGCTCTGCGATCCTGATTGAAACTGGGATCAATCAAGTCTGACAGATGTCATTTTAGAGATATAAACACTCACTGTCTCTATCCAAGTTACTCGAACACTGGCTACTTACCCCTCACTTGTCAAATGACAATTAATAATTAAAGATAAAAGCAACCTTTAACATATAACCAGTGTTATAATTGCCCACTTCTTATTATTCACCTTTTTTAAATGGAGAGTATAAACATTATGGATCGATCGATGAACCCACGAGCCTTACGACATCAGTACTTCCTCACTCCCATGGTCCTCTTCGGCTCACGCTCTCCACACACGCGCCTTAACGCACTTCTCGCGATGCTTCGGTCTCTTCCCTGGCCGTCGTTGATCGAGGTTGGTCTGCTTATATTTCACAGCGACTTGGAATTTTATCCTTTTATGTTCAAACGTCGGATTGAATGGTGAAATTTTTACTGCAGAGGTCATGTTAAAGCATAGATTGCTTAGATTATTAGGTTTAAGTGTTTGGATGGCTGTTCTATGATGCATTATGAAGCATTTCTTGGTAGGCTAACGGTGTGAGGAATCTGAATGGGGAAAGATGGTCTGAGGCCCTGCTGCTCCTTCTAGAGGTTTAACAGTAAAGTAGGATTATAAATTAAATCCTGTTTATTGATTGTTATTGTCAGTTGTCTGGAGGTCATTACGCTGTTAAGTGGAGATTCGTTTTTTTCCTTTTGCAAGTGTTAACGTTTCTAAGCAGTGCAGAGATCAGTAGGTTAGCTTCATGGTCGTGTTGCTAGGCTAGGCTTCAAGACACGAGAAGTCTGATGGAAGTGTTAGTGTGTGACTGTTAATGTGTGTGACTGTGTGTGTGTGTGTGTGTAATTGTTAATGTGTGTGTAACTGCAGGTGTGTGTAACTGACTGTGCTTAAAGCTCAGCCGATTCTGGAAGGTTAGGGTCGAGACAATTCATGTGTTACAAGAGGACATCAAACCCTAACACACTCTTTGGTCAAGACTTACTGCAATCAGACTAGCAGTGTTTAACTAGACTAGGGTAGCCAGTGACTTGTGTTAATGTGTTACTCATGCTGTCTTGGTTGTATTTAATCCTTGCAGAGACACAGGCCATGTTCAGTACCAGCGCCAAAATCGTGAAGCCGAATGGCGAGAAGCCAGACGAGTTTGAGTCTGGGATTTCCCAGGTAAGATGGTCATTATCATGAATGTGAATGTGCGACCTCAAGATTCATTAGTGACACTGAAAATGTGTTTTAAATGATCTTCTAACTTTTCCGTTTCCTTTTTTCCCCTAGGCTCTTCTTGAGCTGGAGATGAACTCAGACCTGAAGGCACAGCTGAGGGAGCTGAACATTACTGCAGCAAAAGTAAGAGCAACATCTACCATAACATTAGATCGGTGAGCATAAGGATTGTTATTTTATCTGAACCGTGACCAACGTGGATACCCTGTGAGGTTACTCTCTCACGGCTCTGTCCTCGTGGCGTATGGGAGCGTAGCACCTAACCGTGCTGTGACGTATAGTCCCGTTCCACGACGTTGAAGAGCAAGCTCTGTCCCCAGCCCTCGGGCTGGTGAGGATGGGCGTCCTGTATATTCCTACATCTTCCCAGAGCTCTTTGAGCTGTGACTGGGGGGCTAAACCATGCAGAGCACATAACTCAAAACTTCAATTTGTGACTTTTTGTTCAATTCTGTGACGTGTAGTGACCCTAAATGTAATTCTTGGTTTCAGGAAATCGAGGTTGGTGGCAGCAGGAAAGCCATCATCATCTTTGTTCCTGTGCCCCAGCTGAAGTCCTTCCAGAAGATTCAGGTGCGGCTCGTGAGGGAGCTGGAGAAGAAGTTTAGCGGCAAACACGTTGTGTTCATTGCACAGGTGAGAAACCTCCTGTCGTGATGCGTGAACTGGGTGTTGAGGAGGCAAATAATGGTGCCATCACTTCCAGCTTGGGTAAATGTGTTGTGCTTGAATGGGCAACTAATGTCAGACCCGTACATGATTTGGTTTTACTGAAGTTGCAGTATCAGTCGCTAAAAATCAACGTGGATACCCTGTGAGGTTACTCTCTCACGGCTCTGTCCTTGTGGCGTATGGGAGCGTAGCACCTAACCGTGCTGTGACGCATAGTCCCGTTCCACGACGTTGAAGAGCAAGCTCTGTCCCCAGCCCTCGGGCTGGTGAGGATGGGCGTCCTGTATATTCCTACATCTTCCCAGAGCTCTTTGAGCTGTGACTGGGGGGCTAAACCATGCAGAGCACATTGTATTTTTTAAATACACCCCCCACCCCACAGCACGAAGTTACTATGTCCATCTAATGTAGATGCGTTTGTCTTTCAGAGGAGAATCCTGCCCAAACCAACCAGGAAAAGCCGCATCAAGAATAAGCAGAAGCGTCCCAGGAGGTGTGTTTTCTCCTTGCGTCTGTACTTACGTACCTCTGGTGTTGCATATGAAACCGACGTGGATACCCTGTGAGGTTACTCTCTCACGGCTCTGTCCTTGTGGCGTATGGGAGCGTAGCACCTAACCGTGCTGTGACGCATAGTCCCGTTCCACGACGTTGGAGAGCAAGCTCTGTCCCCAGCCCTCGGGCTGGTGAGGATGGGCGTCCTGTATATTCCTACATCTTCCCAGAGCTCTTTGAGCTGTGACTGGGGGGCTAAACCATGCAGAGCACATCTTTACCAGGTTTTCTGGTAAAAGGATAGGAGACTGAATATAAACACGATGAATCTGTATTTTTTTACACGATTACGTCTTTGTCCTGTTAGTTATATTATCCTTCATAAGCTACACTGAGCTACTTATGTTAGTGTATTCTTACATTTTCTATGAGTCTTGTGTGAGGGTGCCTAAATAAAACCATAAACTAGGATAAGGTGAAGAGTTGGTGTCCTGAAATGTGATGAATGGCTAATGTTTGCTTGACATCTTCAGCCGTACTCTGACTGCTGTGCACGACGCCATCCTTGAAGACCTCGTTTTCCCCAGTGAAATTGTTGGCAAGAGGATTCGTGTCAAACTTGACAGCAGTCGGCTCATCAAGGTTCACCTTGACAAGGCGCAACAAAACAACGTTGAACACAAAGTGAGTGTCCTCAGGTTTTCCTAACGGTTGTAAACCCTCACTGACCCAATGTGGATACCCCGTGAGGTTACTCTCTCACGGCTCTGTCCTTGTGGCGTATGGGAGCGTAGCACCTAACCGTGCTGTGACGTATAGTCCCGTTCCACGACGTTGAAGAGCAAGCTCTGTCCCCAGCCCTCGGGCTGGTGAGGATGGGCGTCCTGTATATTCCTACATCTTCCCAGAGCTCTTTGAGCTGTGACTGGGGGGCTAAACCATGCAGAGCACATAACTCAAAACTATATTTTGCAATATTCTCAAATGTTCAATTGCAGTCGATTTATTGAATCTTGCCTTGCACTTGTAAGTATTATTACCTGTAGATACAACAAAACAGTTGAGTAACGTGTCCCTCTCATTTCAGGTTGAGACCTTCTCCGGTGTCTACAAGAAGCTCACAGGCAAAGATGTCGTCTTTGAGTTCCCAGAATTCCAACTGTAAAGTGCAGATGACAAAATAAATTTGTTTACTGTCAATGATGTTTATGGCTTGATTTATTTTAACTGTAGGTTGTATTTGCACGCTTGCTGAATTAAAGGTTCTAGTTCTGTTGAGTATATTTGCTTTTCAATGGGATGTACCAGTGAGGTGTGAAGGTCTTGACTATTGGAGCCTTTAAAAGCAAAAGGATTCATCAACCATGGCCAGTGTCTAAAATATCCATCATGCCGCATGTTCAGTTTCTTTTTAAAGCGTGTGAGCTTAGCGTGACGCCACACCACTCAAAAATGCTCTCCTTGACATGCATGGTTTACAAAGCTTTGCCATGTAACATGGCTTATTTGGAAAGGGGCTTTGATGACAAGCACCACATTTTAAACATTAATAACACGGCAGCCTCTTGGTCAACAGTAAACATGACACTGCTGTCTGGTTCTGTACTTTGACCTGCTCAACTTTCATGTGCGAGAGGCTCTTCATTCAGGAAGCGTAGCTACATAGCAGCTTCCCAAGGCTTCACGTACAGATAAAGTACAGCTTTCAACAGCCACTGAGTGCCTTTTTCTTTAGTGGGCAACTGCTATCATGGCAGAATATAAATTGGTGTTGGCCTCCAAGCAGCCGAGCTTTCTGCAGTTCAACCACCTGGCCTGTGAGACAGCTGGTGGGAAGGTGAGTCACAGTCGTGATCTAACATTTCAACTGCCTCAGTCACACTGGCGTGAGTCTACAACATGTATTTCTGGACTAGTTGCTGTTGGTTCCTGAGCCCCACACTTACAGCTACGTCCTTCCCACAAGGTTATTTTTGCCACGGATGAATGGTTTGCTCCAGCTAAAAATCTTCTCAAGGTACAGTGAGATAACTTGACTATATATGTGACAGAAAAAAAGGTGCATTTCATTCTGTCAGTACTGTAATTAGTTACATTAACTGCTGTCTGTGATCTGTGGAAGAGAGAGACTCCTGAGTTCATAGCCTCAGCGTTCACTGAGTATGGAAAATGGATGGACGGCTGGGAAACTAGGCGAAAGAGGATACCTGGTATGAGTCCTTTAATGACAGCAAACAGCTTTAAACGATCTTAGATCAGTGATGATATATAAATATGCTATTGAGCAGCCTGCTGTGTCCTGTTATTGGCTGAACACCATGTCTGTAAGGTTATGACTGGTGCATCATTCAGCTGGGTGTCCCAGGGATCATCCATGGCTTGGATGTGGACACGTCCTTCTTCACCGGGAACTATGCCCCCTCTTGCTCTGTTCAAGCTGCCTGTCTGGGTAAGGACACTTCCTAGAACTCCCTGGAGGTTCATCAACTTCTGCTCTAGCATCACACGATCATTTGCCTTGCATGAGTGACGCTGAGATGTTGTGGACCAGACCTTCCACTCTGTCCCTGTGTCCCTGTGTAGACACAGACAGTCTCCCACCACTGACCCTGGATGGTGACCGCACAGGCATGGCCGCCTCCCAGAGCCAGTTTGAAGCGGTTGCGAAGGTATTGATTATCTCTATGGCAGAGGTGGCCAAACCCTGGTCCTCAGGGGCCGCTGTCCTGAAGGTTTTAGATGTTTCTCTGCTCCAGCACACCTGATTCTAATTATGAGACTTTCACAGAGCTTGATAATGACCCATTCGTTAGAATCAGGTGTGCTGGAGCAGGGAAACATCTAAGACCTTCAGGACAGCGGCCTCTGAGCACCAGGGTTGGCCACCCCTGTTCTATGGAATCGTCTCTTCTATGTGATTCACTATAACATGCTTGCAAGGGGGTCAAACAGGTTGTGTTGTTGACAGTTGAAGTCGGAGCTGTGGGAGGAGCTTGTTCCTGTGACAGAGCTGAAGCCTGGATACTCGGACACGTGTCATAACTATTTCCCAGTAACCTTCCCAGGCAGGGTCACACATCTACGGCTCAACATGTACCCAGGTTAGACCTCCCACCCCTCCTCCACAACACTCCATCCAGCTCATATCCAGATGGTCAACCTGACCTGGATTAAAGACCCTGTGCCTGGGGATCTGTGTGCTTTACAGATGGAGGGATTGCCAGGCTGAGGGTGTACGGCGTGGGTCAGAAAGACTGGGCATCAGTGCCAACAGACAGCCCTGTGGACCTGATAGCCCTGGTCAATGGGGGGGTCTGTCTGGGGTACAGTGATGCCCACTTTGGTCACCCTCGTAACATGATAGGTAAGTGTCCGTGCCAGCTGGTGAACCTCACCAATAAGGCTCTTCTCAAGTATCATACTACAAATCCAGTTCTGGGTTAGTATAAGAGATATACTGTGAATATTGTTTACTTGTGGTTCACATCTCAGATGAGATTAGATTTGGCCAGCTGTGTCCCTTTCATTAAGTAACTAAACATTGATGAATGAAGCTCACAGCACACTGACAGGTGCATGCCTCTATGCTTTCCATCAAGTCTGGCTTCAGCTGGCAGCAGTCCACTATCTCTCTGTCAAGTCAGTGCCTCAACGATGCCATGTGTATTTGATGTGCTCAAATATGGACTAGGATTTCCATCCGGAGACTTATACTCAGATTCAGATTCAGAATACTTTATTATTGAGGGGAAATGTAATCATGAATATGCATCTGTGAGCTTGGTACGCATCATTTGTCCATGTCAGTGTCCTGAGATTGAGTTCCTCTGAAGGTTTGGGCAGAGCGTCTGACATGGGGGATGGGTGGGAGACGGCACGTCGACTGGACAGACCCAGAGAGCTAAAGGTTACCCAGCATGCACTTTTTTTCTGTTTGTTCGTCTGAGAAACCGTGTGTTGTGGGTGCTGTGATGATACAAGGTTCGAAAAATACATTATTTGCCTGGCTTTCTCCTTTTCGACAATTTCCAATCAGTCCATCCAGAGTTATGTGTTCGTCCTACATGTGTACTTCTTAAAACATCCTAATAATACATAAGAATGAACCTCAGACCTATGAATCCTACGATTCCTTGTGGTTCCAGGTGGATGAGAGAGGCATACTGCAGGTTCCAGGGTCTGAGTGGGCCGTGTTCAGACTGGGCCATCCTGGTGTCATCAACAAGGTGGAGATCGACACCAATCACTTCAAAGGTACAACAGCCCCTTTGATTCTCAGCCACTGATTTAATTACACCATTCAGCATTTACTCCTTTCTCCCCATGTATTATATTAGGATAGTCATTTAGATTTTGCTATTGGTATCACGTTCATCATTATTATAGTTTTTATCCTTTTTCTTTGTGGGTCCAAATAAATGAGAAACAATGAACTGGAATCACTTTAGCTGTGCTGGGTTACAATGTTACATTTACAGGTGAGGTTCTATGTTGCTCAGGGAACAGGTTAATATAGTGTCTCTCTTTAAAATGTCAGGCGTGCTGCTAACTAGACAGAAGTTTACTGTGACTGTGTATCATTGTGATGTGAACAGGAAACTTTCCTGACTCCTGTAAGATAGAAGTGTGTTACTTGACCCCAGAAGAGGAAGGATTTGGCATGATTAGCCAGTGGAGCACGGACAAGTGGCAGGTCCTTCTAGCCCCTCAGAAAGTAGGTCCTTTCTTTTCTACACCTTTAATTACATCCCCCGCTATCTGGAAATAGCTATGTGAAATGTCAGTTCCTATTCAACTGTTAAATTAATTCAATATTTAAAAGTCCATATTCCTGACAGATGGCAATGCAAATGTTGTTTATAGAAGCCATTTAGTTAGATAAACAACACGGAATGTGTAGGATGAATAAATCAAATTGGATCTTGGCAAACACATTCGTATCTGTATTATCTGAGAGGGTTGGTGCTCAACACTTCTGTCTCTTAATATATTTGAATCGCACCCAAGTTTCTGTAAAGGAAGGCAATGTCTGCCAATCTGGAGGTTAGCCAACACATCTAGACATGCCAACAGTCCAGCCCGCTTTTCTAACCCCTCCTGAACGCACATCATCTTTAATCCTCAGTAAACTTCACAAACTATACAAACTACCACAATCTGTAAAGTTGATCATTTTATTTAAACGTTGTTTACATTTGAGTTAAGTCTGTCTCTCTTCCTGGTCTGTAGCTCCACCCCCACCACAGGCATTACTACTCAGGTGATTTCCTGGCTCTGATTGGTCCAGTCAGTCATGTTCGTGTGAGCATGGCCCCAGATGGAGGCATCAGCAGGTTGAGGCTGTGGGGTCATCCAGCCTCCAGATCCTCACCCAAGCCTCAGACCCCAGCCTCCAAACTGTGACATGGAGCATGGTCATGTGCCAAGTCACTTCATCCAATCACATTGAGTGAAGCAGTGGGATGGTCTGCAGTTCATTTACATTGCCTTTTTAAAGATGGATATCAATGTGTCAAAAATGTGTGGATCCAGGTATTCTGTACATGTGATTTATCTGCTTTTTACGTGGTTCACATGTTCAATACAAGCCAGTTGATGACTATTCACTTGTTTGTTTGTATTTGTAGTGGGGGGTGGTGGGGTTTTACATTTGTGGATGTTACATTAATGGAGTGTACATTATTAAAATAATCCAACACATGAAATGGAAAGGTTATGTAAGGGATACATACAACGTCTGTTATTTAAAGAAATGACACACCTCGTTGGGCATTATCTCTTAACAGATCCACCTGGACCATGGTATAATACTAGCCCCATCATAAACAGCATATTACTAAAACAGATTGGTTTCCATGACAATGAAATAAATAGCAACCCATTAATGTGCCAAGAAGTCGGCCTTTGCCAACCAACATGATTGTAGTTAATGTCAAGGAGAGGCTAATAAATAATAAAAACGTTAGGTCGAGTGCTTATTGTAGCCTTGCTTATAGATGCAGCACGGTATCAATTAACTGCGTGCTAATTGAATAATTGGTGTCAGCTGACCTTAGCCCCCGCCTCCTCTTAATGAACGCTACCTTGAACTCACCTGCAGCTGCAGTGCTCGCGGACCCTGTCACACCCTGCTGGGTAACAGACACTGCCATGCTGTATATCAAGGAGGAAGGATTGTTAACAATCCACGCCAGGTGAATGATATAACTCGCCGATTGGAAGCTCGTTTCGGAGCCGTGATGAACGTGTGTACACCCTGGCAAGGACACACACCGAGTTTGGACACTTCGCAGCATAACATGACCACAGTTCAGCCCCACCCGAAGAACAGCCACGCTGTAAGTATATGAGGGGTCATTAAGGGAGTTCAGACTGTCTGAATAGCAGTGACTGGTAACCCTGGTCCTGTAGGGAGCCACTGTCCTGAAGGTTTTAGATGACATCATCCCGCTTAATTCACTCCTGTCTTTTAACACCAAACCATTTCTTTAAGAAAATGAGCCCTCTTTTAAAATTGATATTGAAAAACCCCACACAGAGAATTCATTATTTATAGGCTTAGATGGTTCAAGGGAAGCTATTGGCAGATAAGAGATGGACAGAAATAATGATTGGGTGTTTTCATTTCTCCTTCCAGATAAAGCCAGTGGTCCACAGCAGAATAATTGTCCCTGCTCGATGGGGGGGTTGGGGCTGGGGGGAGGGTTCTCCATGAGTCATGCTCTATCAAGTCAGTAGTGATTCCCCAGTTGTCCTATACTAATGGCACACTCAAAAACATTCCATTAGCAGGAGAGTCGGTCATGAGCAGAGCTAATAGAACAGTACATCCATGCCTCGTTTAACTGATTCAATTGAGATTGGATCGGAATTGCAAAGCCATTTGTATTTAAGACACAGTGTTCAACCAGTAAAACACAATCACCAATTCCTGCACATTTACCATTGGAATTGGTGGAAAAAATAACCTTGTAACTGATCTTCACTTCTGTGGAAGAATAACTGAAATAGATGATGGAAATAGTAAAATATTATACATTTTTAAGAGCTCATATAGCAGCAATCTTTTGACTGATCGAAAGATACTTATAGATGTTTTTGCTTTTGTAGTGTTTTTACCAACGTAGACATCTTCATTCCTCCAGTTTGGCTTCTGATTCCAAAATGCACTCTAAAAAACTGGGACATGATTCTGGCTATGATAACAGAGAAAGTGTATATTGGTACTGGAACTGTGCATGGGTATGAAAATGTGTGTGTGTGTGTGTGTGTGTGTGTATATATATATATATATATATATATATAACTGCTCTATTGCATATATATATATATATATATGCAATAGAGCAGTTTCCTGTGACGATTCACAAAAACATACACTGTGCAACACTTAAGCCATACCACATCTCTGTGCCATCATTCATCATAGCATTTTTCCACTCATGTACATAAAGTATTCTAACATTCAGTTTTCGCTGCACCAGACTTCAGGTCCTGTTCCCCTGTATGTTTCCTGTACAGAACGTTAGATGGAACCCCATTATGCAGCTCAGTGGAGCTGGAGAACCACCATTACTGTGTAGCGACAGGGATGGAGTGGTACAGTGTGCTGCCTTACTTCCCCTGAGGACCCAGGAGGAAGGGCCTGTCTGAGGAACACAGCCTGGGGTGAGTGGCTCCTGCTCTGGGCTCGACCATCTTCAGAACTGAGGCTGGGCTATGGGAAGAAATCATACGTTAGCGATATGCTCAATGTTCTGTTTATTTTTCCTTGGGGTGGGGGGGGGGGGGGGGGGGGGGGGGGGAGAGAGAGAATCATAGGCAATATGTTTCAGTTTGTGTTGTGGCTGCAAGAGAATACATAGTTCACACTGTTCGTAATGCTTAAAACAATGTTTTTTTTTCCTTTCCAGTCCATCTTGATTTATGCTTCACAAGTGTTGAGGAAAGAAAACCACTCTAGGACATTTGGTAAGTGCTTCCTGTGATGACATCATGAAGCGTATGGAAGCTCTGCAGCGCACTATCATCTGTTAGAATCCACTGATACCAAAAAGTGATTTAGAAATAGTGTGCTTTACTAGAAGTACTGTCAAGTGCATGGAACAACTCTTAAAAGGCCACACAAGCAGTATAATTACCAGATAGGCTAAAGTAACTATTAGTCTAACTATCGTAGGTATTTAATGGCCAATTAACTAATAATGTCTCCTTGCTTGAGGCATCCAATTAGAGAACCTTAAGTGGCTTTAATGTCAAACCACAACAAATATTGATGAGGTTCTCAGGATGCAATGGTGCTGGGCGTCCTTGAGCAGATTGACCGTGAGGAAACGCAGCGCTCTCCAGACAGCCTTCATTTCTCCCCAGTCTAACTGTCTCTATTGTGATTAATTACAACGTATGATGCTCACTCATGCAGTGGTATGTACGCACACACACGCGTGTTGTCAGTATCCCAGGCTGGTGGAGATGAAGATAAGTCTGCCACATCCTGAGCCTTAGTGAGTGAGGAGGAGTGAATTTGCAGACTCAGCTCGTTTGGTTTCAGAAAAGGTCAACGCGAAATATCTGATGTCTTTTTATTACCATGAAAAATTACAGCTTGGCTCTCAACAATAACTCATGTGCTGGAGGTTCGAGAGGCAGTCACCTCTCTCCACTCATGTTGCTCGCTCAATGACTTGACCACACTTCATTAACTCATCCACATTGTGAAGCCTCCTAAGATGCAAATGAAGGCTCTGATTAGAAGGGCGAACTGTAGGAGCTGTGCAAGACTTGGGTGCAACGACTGTCCAATTCAATCACCATTACACACGTTTAATAGTGCTGATCCATCTTCTGCTTTCTTGCTCTGTTAATGACCTTGAGTGCTCCACCATCATAAAGATATTACTTCAAGTTGATGTGCTCCAACTCTTTTTGTGGGGCAGAAGAGAATCACTGTATTTCTTTCTTAATTTGACCATGAAGTATCCTCAAACAGAAATCCATTTGAACCACTCTTTTCAAACACTCTTTTCCAAGTCTCAGTTGTTTTTTGGAACCTGTTTTTGGCCTCTGCTGATGGTATTCAGCCTTGCGTTCCCAGTGTCAACCATAGGGGGGCGACAGTGACCAACTTTGTTCATCAGACCTCAAAGTGGATAAGCAACAGCTGCAGTAGCACTGGCTCGATTTATACATGATCTTCTCTTCTTTTCTGTTTCTTTACATCTCTTACTATCCTCTGCTCTAGTATGTAGCTGGCAGCAACTCGAAGGCCTCCATGAATCATGGTTGAGGAGCTCCTTGCTTCTGGGAAGCTGCATGGAATTTGCTCTTAATGCTGGCGTCTGTTGCAGGGTCTGTTATAAAGAGCAGTTTCAGGAGGGTCTGTGGCAGGGGTCCTCAGCCTTGTCCATCACTCCAACACTGAGTTTGATGGTAGTCTTTAAGTGCAGGCTCCAATGCCTTCACCCATCTGTCAGTATTTGACATTTATTTCTGACATTTTTATCCCTTTACCATTCTGAGGCACTCTGATGGCCGTATGGCTGTTTAACATGCCATAGCTTCAGAAATACTGCCATTACATCTTATTTCTAACAATGTTGTGCAGTCGTTATTTTTCTTCATTTGTTTTCTTCTGTTTCTGCTCTGTTTTTGATATCTAACATCATGAAGGCATGTGTTGTCTGTTTTCTAACCCTCCCTCTCAAAGTTCAAGTCAGCCAGAAGCAGCTTGTTTTGTGAAACTAAGACCTCCAAAATATTGAACAGAAACATGAATCGTCTTCCCTGCGAAACCAGGACAGGAGTGTAATGAAGAGAAGCTGACTGAATGATCCTCATGAGGGTCAGGGGGGGGCTGAGCGAGGTCTTTGAGCTGCTCTGTCAATACAAGGCCTGTGGGCTGAGGCCTAGAGGTCTCACCTCACCGAGGGCTTCTGGGAACTGAAAGTAGGAACAATCGGTCAACTTTTGGCCTCTGCTTGTGTTTTTTTGAAAAGGCCGCTTAATAAACATCCATCATGTCCCAGGATGCAGTGCAAACAACTATCGCCTGCGGTGGAGACTTCAGAAAGACACACAAAGGGATCGGTTCACCCCTCCCCCCTCCCCATCAAGCTGAAAACAACTGTGATGGGGTGAAATAAATTTAATAAAACATTTGAACATTCCTATTCCTTGTCCTCCAAGGAACCACGATCCCATCCAGAAGGTGCGTGTTTATGTGTAACCCCTGTGAAATTCAGATTTGTTACCCGCATACCCGACAACCACTATCCTCTCTCTCTCTCTATTTATGTTTCTCTCTCTCTCTTTATTCTACTTTTCTCCATCATACCTCATATTGTAGCCATTCCCATCAATAACTGCCTGTTGGCTGCCAAAAAGAAGGATATTTCCCCCCCTCCCCACCCCCCACCTTCAAGCATGTTTGGATTTTCTCTGTTTGATCTGAACTGTTAAATAAGACGAATGCTATTAGAAATTCATGGCTGCTCGTTTCTATCAATAAATGATTAGTTTGCAGTGCTTGCCAGTGATTGATTGGCTGTGCATGAGCTGTATTGGAACCAGACTTATTCAATGCCAGCACAGTCACTGGGGATCCACAAAGCTTATCAGAGCCCGGACAACTTGAGAGCAGTGTTGGAATAAGGAGCAATGGGAAGAGACGATCCATCAAAAACACACACTGACAATGTCTTGATATCAAAAGAATGTGTACGTTCCATCCCTCATCTATATTCAACAGCCCTACATCTGAGTTTAATATGAATGTTTTCCCACAATCCTTCCATCTACCTGTCATTTATATTTTCTATGTCAATCGTAAAGTATAGGGTACAACGTCACATGTAAAGGTATCATTTTCAACACGCCTAAAGCAACATACAGAATGTTGATGGGTGTTTTTCATCTAAAATTGTCCCCATAGTGCCTGTTCCAAAATCAGCACTTAATCGAACAGAGAGCACCTCTTATTGTCAGTGGTGAGTAGCGATGAGCTCTGTAACAACTGGAGGTTTTGTTGTGAGGCTGGCATGCCCCTGGGGTACAGCAACTTGAAGTAGCACATGAGGCAAGGTGGTACTGTGGAGGAACAACAGCCTCATGCATAAAGATGCTCCCGTCTCTCTCTCTATCTGTTCACCAACCCACATGCTTTGTTTCATGTGCTGTCGTTTCCAGATCTCACGCTAAAGGCAGAATCTCTGTTCTACGACAAGCCTGAGAGAGCCACACAGCAGAAGCACACCTCTCAAACAGCACTCTCCTCATTAGGGGTACGTACTTACACACACACTCGCATACACACACACACACACGCTTGCACTCAGCACACTATCACTTGCTAGACCCCCTTCTCTCTCTCTCTCTCTCTCTCTCTCTCTCTCCTTCCCCCCCTCCTCTCTCTCTCCCTCTCTCCCCTCCACCCCATTTTGTTTTGTGTGTTCATGCATGCTATGCTGTGTGTGGGCACCTGGTGTTAATACACTGGAGAGGCCTGTTAAATCATGCTAAGGTGCCTCAGTAGCCCAGAGAGAGCAGGGCTAGGAGGGGAATATCTTACCCTGCTCTGCCTCAAATAGGATCATAAATTCAGCACCAAGCAGGGAGTCTTCTCAACCTTGCCAGGGATGACTCTCTCTTGCTCTCTATCTCGCTCTCTTTTGCTCTCTCTCTCGCTCTCTTTTGCTCTCTCTCTTGCTCTCTCTCTCTCTCTCTGTCTATCTCTGTGTGTCTCTCCCTCTCCCCCCCTTTTCTCTCTTTTGGGCTCAAAGGAAGTCAGGACCGTCATCAATCATTCATTTCATCACTCTGTCATCTGACAGGAGATTGTTTTTGGATGGCACTTTGCATTTTTATAACTGCTGCTTTCTTTCATTATTTTATTATTTTGTTCTGAGGGCACAGTTATACGAGGCTCGGGGGAGGGTGGGGGGGGGGAATTATTTATTTCCTAGCAATGCTGTTTTCTCTGGTTCACACATTGTTCAAACGTTGGATATGAATATCATCAACATGACCCTCCGAGGTGACTAACCTCACGATCAATGGCCACAGTAGCTGGTGTGTGGGTGTGTGTGTGTGGGTGTGTGTGGGTGTGTGGGTGTGTGGGTGTGTGGGTGTGTGGGTGTGTGGGTGTGTGGGTGTGTGGGTGTGTGTTCCCTAGCAGTGTTCAGGGCTCAGCAGTGGGCCTGGTCATGCCCCACTAACACCCAGGGCTGACCAGCAGCACAGCCTGACAGTGGAAGCAGACAGAACTCTTAACACTGACTGACAGCCTCATTGATTAGGTCACAGTTAAAGGGAGGGGTGGGGGGGGGGGGTCGGAATAAATAAGGAGGAAGCAAAGAAGGGGACCGCAGAGTTGGCCCAGGTGACTGACTGACTGGCTGGCTGGCTGACCAAATGCCTGGCTGGCTCTCTGACTGACTGACTGGTGATCTGACCAGCTGTCAGCAGGTGCAGTAATAGTGATTAATGACTGTCCTCAGAGGGTGCTGTGTTCAGAGGCCCAGGCAGAGGGACACTGCAGTGATACCAGAGGACGAGCTAATACAGGAGGAGCTGTCTGTCGATCAGGTAATGCCCCCCCCCCCCCTCCAGCCCCCAGGGGAAGCGCACACACACTCACACACAGCAAATGAGATGACCTGGATCAGAGGGCTCATGCCCCAGTCATACCACCACATCCTTAGTGAACCAGAGCTGTCTGGGACACAGTCACACACCAGTGTGTAGAACCAACGACACACCAGTTACATAAGGCACTGTGTGTGTGTGTGTGTCTTTTCATGCCTCTCTGTGTCAATGTGTGTGCTCATCTGGAAGTTTATGTAAATGTGTGTGTATGCACAAGTGTCGATATGTGTGAGTCAATGTTGTATATGTGTGTGCGCTCTCCTAGGTTGAAGCGAAGGTCGTCGTGGAGGAACAGTGTGTCGTCTCGCAGGGCTTGGGCAGGGCCTCCTCGGTCCGCTTCAGGAAGGTCAGTGTCCCGTCCCCAGCCCTCCCCAGGGGGGGCTTGCCATGTGGCCAGCACCCTTGCACATCCAGGGAGCTCCACCACAGAGATTTATGACTTGCTGCAGCATGCAGTGCCCAGCCATGGCTGGATTTCCCAGGGGTGGTTAAGGAAAAGGTATGGGCCAGCTTCTGAGAGTCACTTCAGAGTCAAGTGCTTCTGAACACAGCCCACTGCTTCTGCAGAACCACCAGCTGGCTTCAGTATTGTGCGGTTGTAGCGTCCTTGTTGGCTGACACTTCCTCTCGCTCTCTCGCTCTCTTTCTCTGATGTCACACAAACCTCTTGTTGGTATCCATCAGCAGCAGATCTCTCCTCAGTCCAGTGTCTTGTCTCTCCACCTGGCTCGCACCATTTTTAGCTGTGACCCTCACTTCCTGTAGTCCGCTCTATCTGTCATGAAGACCAAGGCTAACTGAAGCACCAATTCTCCCCTCATCACAATCATTAATGTTGATTTAATGATACTGCCTAATTTATCCATCAGTCTACCTGAGCATTTCTTCTTAATTAATAATGTGAGATATGCCAATACAAAAAAGGAGATAGTGGATCAATTGACCGAAAACCTCCTCCTCCCTCCCCCTCCCTCCCTCCCTGCCCCTCTTCAGTCGATCCTCTTCCGAAATTAGCGATAAAAACCCCCTATTGATCACCCCCCCCCCCTCCCCATCGTTATTGATTTCCTTTAGTCTCTTCTGACGCAATTACTTCAGATCTGTCTCTGTGTTTTCTGGTGCCTGTTCCTCCAGCCCCCCCCACACACACACACACACACACACACACACACACACACACACACATCCATTCTCAAGGTCAACTTTAATCAAGCTCAGGCACTGTCCGTGCTGGCTGCAGCCCCAGACATGGGGAGCCGCTGCAGGCTGATAGCCTGGCAGAAGCCACTGCCCCCTGGGTTCAGAGGAGTGAACTCCCCCCTCCCCCTCTGGCAGTGTGGCCAGGTGAGGGCTTGTGTCTGGGCCTGCGATGAGACACTGATCCTCAGAGCTTTTAAAAGATGAGGCCCCACCCCCACACACACACACTCACACACACACTCTCACGCACGCTCAAAGATGAGCCAACATAGTCACACCAATCAGTTTCTCTCAGGACAGCACAAGCCTGCACCAGATGATGCCATCTACTCCTCACACCCAGAGACACATTACCTCCTGTAGTTCCTCCTGGGTGACCCTGCCCCCCCCCCCCCGCCTTCAGAGAGCTGTCGACTACGTGAGCAATGACCCGGCGATTTACAGTGACACTGCAGCCTGCTGTTTGTAATAAAGCACTAGGATTGATTGAAGGCTGAGGAAAAAAAAGGTGTGTTCAAGCAGCGTGGCGTGTTGTAACTCACCCCCAATATTACACACACACACACCCACACACAGCCCTGTGTGTACATCCAGAACACTGTGTGTGTGTGTGTGTGTGTGTGTGACAGAGCTGTGCTAGCCTGCGCTCCAGTGTACAGTTCATCACAGGCAGGGCCACAAGTGACTTCCTGATGATGCCCTTCATGCTTATTAGAATTTCACTATGTGGTGTAAATCGTGTGCGTGTGAGTTAATGCAGGAATGGGAAGGACTGATCTCTCCCTATTATTCCTTATTTCATTCACTCTCCTAGGTCTAGCTCTCACTATCCCCTCCTTTAGCTGTGGTTTGATTGTGGTTCATGAATAGCTGCTTTACTGGTGAACAAAGTCAAACCCATCTCTGTCTGTGTGGAGTGGTTGAGATGATTCAAAGATCCGGTGACGTGTTCCCAACTCAGCCTCCGAACCTCATTAACATCTCAGTTATCATCCCAAAGCACGATGCTTCACCAGAGAGAAGGGTTGATCTGCTTCACTGAACACTCTTGAAACATTTTGTCTCATTTATGTCGCCTCGTTCTTTTTTTTTTTTTTCTCTCCATATTCCGGGCAGTGAAATAGTTCTTCAAAGCGAAATCTGTTTTCAGAAGTTAGGTGTTTCAGAGAGGGACGATGAAGCCCCCCTGCTGTGCCTACTGCGAGGAGAGGAGAGAGGAAGAGAACTAGAGCGGAGTGAGATCTTGCTGCAATAGAGCCGACTAGCTGACCAAAGGACCCCTGCTGAGTCTCTCCTCTTCCTACTACCAAAAAGCAAATCATCAGACCTCACTTTCCGTGGTTAGATCCCTTCCTGTCTGTCAGCTGCACACGGGGGGCTGAACCCCCCCGCCCGTCTACAAGCCTCCTCGTTCTGCTTCCTTTCTCCTCCAGGCTGCCAACTGTCAAGGGCCACGACTAGACATGCTGAGATTAACTTCATCTATAATTTATCACAAAGTGCATCTCAGACCGCCCAGCCCCGCTCTAACTTAATCTGACATTATACTCCCCCCCTGTCCCACCCTCACTTGTCCACCCACACACGCCTTCACCCTCGTCTATCAACAGGGAGTCAGGTAGCTGAGCGGTTAGGGAATCGGGCTAGTGATCTGGTTGCGGGTTCAAATCCCGACCGTGCCAACATGATGTTGTGTCCTTGGATCAAGGCACTTCACCCTACTTACCTCAGGGGGGAATGTCCCTGTACTTGCTGTAAGTCACTCTGGATAAGAGCGTCTGCTGAAGGATTAAGTGTGAAGGCTCTCCATGGTCTGTACACCTGCTTCCTGGGTGCTCAACACGGTGCTTGATGTTGTTGTTGTTGTTGTTTATGATTCATACCCGTTCTACATGAATGGGAGTGTGTGTGATTACAGCATACAGGAAATTAGCTGCCTAGGGGGGCTCTCTCTCTCTCTGAGGCTTTTCCTGATGAATTCTCCCTGCACGCTTCAGATAAATGGCACTGTTATTTCTCCTAATGGCTGAATCAACAGCAGGGGGGCTTGTGGGTAAGTGAGGATATGGCTAGGCCCCTCCCTCCACTGGAGATGAATCACTTCACTGATTGAAAGTGAATCGAGTCATCTAATAATCTAACAATATATAACGGTGTACAATATTTTCCTTTTATGTAGCCTGTACACATCTATGGATATACATTTTTACAAAGCAACTCAAGGCTTAATGATGCATAAAATAAAGGTTTGTGAATGTTAGTGTTCCAAGGCTAAGATTCATCACTGAGAAAACCTGGCCTGTAGTGAAGTTGTACACTATATTTTCTACACTTCCACCAAAAAAAGCAAGTTTTACTGTAATTGTCAACAGCAGGACAAAATCACTTCATGTCTATCATCTTAGGAGACATCATGATGCTGTCGTCAGATCCAGACCTTAATTGGATTATTTAGTTGCTCGGAGCAACCAAGTACCTTGTAACTGTAGGAGGATGTTCAGTCAGGGGCTACAGCTGCTTCAGTTCAGAAATGAACAATATTTTCATAAGCACATGAAAATGACAAGTAGAAGTACTCAAATGTGACATCAGATCATTAAGAATGTCATTAAGGTAATATAATGTGCTTACTTCCCTATGTCAGGTTGTAAACTGGTTAAACCTGAAGCTGTTACTTTAACCATGAAAAATACAATTAGTTCATTCTCTTTTTATGATCTTCAAAATGAAAGCGCAGTCTTTCCAAACATATTCCAACTGATCTAATCACAGTAGCTGTCTCTTCTGTTTCTTGTAGGAGACAGACTGTGTGTGTGTGTGTGTGTGTGTGTGTGTTTTACCTGTGATAATGGTTAAGTAACTAAACCATATTACAGTATACAGTACATCACAGTACATGTATATCATACCTGGTATAATTGGTGCAGGCCACAGACTGCATGTGGCTTGGCTTGGTCTGACAGTACTCTAGCTGCTCCTGATGCATGTCTTCACAGTGGTAACCTTAACAAGTTATCCACATGAAGTAGCTCATCCCTGGGGGGGGGATGATATTGTCAGGGTTATGGATGATATTGTCAGGGTTATGGAGCGCTTGCATGTGTGTGGGGTTCAGCCTCCTCTCTGCGGTGGGGGGGGGGGGGGGGGCAGTGAAGGAGGGCTGGACGTGAGGACACTGCAGACCTGCCTGGATATCAGGCTGTATTCCCTGCAGCTCCACTGGGGGGTAAAGAGCTCTGGAGACGGCTGTTACAGAGGAGAAATGGGGAGGGGGGGAGGGGGGGGGGGTTAGGGTAGACAACATGAGGGTCCCTGGTGGTTGAGGCTCTGCTGTTTGATCCAAACAGACTAGCTGTTAAACGCTGCTGTCTGGTAGTCTTGATATCGACTCCTTGTTTGTTCCCGTGGAAACACGTTTATTTTTATTTTTTAAAGCTGTTAAAGGTTGTTTTTAGTTTACCCTGTAAGATTCACTGAAGGTACAATATGTCGCAGGTTCCATTGGACACTGAAATACTGCCTGGGCTTTAAGTCTAGATACACAAGTATGTGTTAGGCTGAAGATCTTCAACAAACTAGTGTGAGAGCAGATGACCGAATGTGAGAGGATTCATGGGGGGGGGGGGGAGGAGGGGGGGGGGAGAGTCTGAGGAACATGCTGACATGATGGACAGCTCCACATGAAGTGTCTGTGTTTCCTAGATGGGAGGCCCATGGTGACTCTCCCTCCGTCTCTGAGATAAGAAGTGAGCTAGAGAGTGTCTGTGATGTTTTGAGGCTGAGGGGCCCCACCGCAGAGACGAGCACGCCCAAAATAAAAACATTGGGGGGGGGGGGGGGGGGGGGGAGAGAGGTGAGTGATATCATGTCCTCTTAGTTGGCCGCAGCGAGCGAGGGGGAGGCGAGCAGCGATGGGAGGGGGGGGACGACAGTGGAGGGACTTTTCCGATCCCTCGTCTCAGCCACTCACAGCAGCCCCTGATAAGCTGTCCCTCTGGGAGGTGTCCTGGTGTCGGCGTTACATGTAGGGTCAACACAACAGGACACCTTCCATATATCACCCGGCAAGACTTAATTATCCTTCCATTTCACCGGAGACGTCCATTGATCTTATTTCTTTTATTCTGCGGGTTCTTATTTTTCCAGCTCCTCAAGCGTACTGGAGCAGTAGTTAGGCTATCCTAGAGAAAGATATGGGCCGGACTTTGCATCATCTCTTGTTTCATCTCTCTCCCTCTCTTGCCTATATCAGTGGCTCTTAAACCCTCCATCCAAAAGAGGTCTTAAGAATCTCAGAAGGGCTTTAGTAGGAATTCTCTTTCACTGACCCGGCACCCCTTGACCGTGTGTGGGGTAGGTGAGTAGGGGGTGGTGGGGGGGTGGTGTAGGGGGGGTGGGCTAGCTCTCCCTGTAGCAGATGGCCTACATAGATATGGCTTAGCGCTGTATCCCCTCTCAGGCCGACACAGCACCGCCCAGCACAGGGCAGTCAGTCTCACACTTGAGCCATGTGGGTGGTCGACTACAATGATGCTCTCTCTCTCTCTCTCTCTCTCTCGCTCTCTCGCTCTCTCTCGCTCTCTCGCTCTCTCGCTCTCTCGCTCTCTCGCTCTCTCTTTGTCGGTGGAGCTCTGCAAATGCAAGCAGGTGTCCAAACACAGCAGCAGCTCTGAGGCCCCCCTCTGAGCCCCCCCTCCGTGGCCCCCCAGCACCTCTGGCCCTGCCCCATTTACAGGACAGTGAGGGAGTCCAGGGGCTGGGTATTGTTGTCGTGTCAATGGCTCCCCCATAAACCACCCTGAGCTCCTCTCTTCACCTCCACATGGACTGGAGGGGCCTGCTTTGCATTCCTTATTGGCACTCGGTCAGCATTCTGACTGACTGACTTGCCTGACATCTTGAAGGAAAACAAGGGGATTTGGCTTCAAGAAAATTGTGAAATCCCGTCACTGACTCTCTTTGTGAATTACATTTCTTTCAAAGTCTTTCAGCCCGTTTAACATCTGTGAGATTCACTCATGTAGTTCTGGTCTGTGGAAATATCCATCCTGACTGAACTCTGATTTAAATGAAATCCACTGAGGAACCTTAGTCAAGGCAAAGGAATATTAGATGGCAACAAGACCATCTAGACTAGTGGGTGGGCAATCCCGGTCCTCGAGGGCCGCTGTCCTGAAAGTTCTAGATGTTTCCCTGCTCCAGCACACCTGATTCTAATGAACGGGTTCATTATTATCATTCATTATCTTAGGGCCTGGTGAAGTCCACTGTTTTTGTTTGACTGTCTTTAGGTTTGTGTCTCCACTTGTGAAACTACCTTTTCATCATGTTTGCAAAACCTTGAGCTACGTTTCACAAAGCATGCCTTGGCAGCAGTGAAGTGTGGAGGACTGAACTTCATGTGTTTAAGCTTCAGCCTTTACTAAAACACAAACCAACTGTTGTGGGTTTCAGACTTGACCCTGTCTGACAGCTGTGCAAGCTCAGGCCTGCCCCACCCCACCCCACCCCCCCACCCCCCGGTCAGCCAGCCTATCATCAATGCTGCTCTTGGACCTGACCTCTGACCTTGTCTGTGAATCGTCACAGCAGACAGGCGGGCTAGCATGTCAAACCCGTCGGCCATTTTCAACCCAAGCAGCTTAATTACAGCAATTACCCTTCCTGTGTGGCCTGCTCAACCCTATCTCAGCTTGTATGTTTGTAAAACTTTATTAGACAAGGTTATCACAAACACTACAATGTGGTACCGAGTGACTATAATAGCAGAATTAACACCACACACTAACCCTAATGCCAACACACGAGTAAGATGTTTTTATATCCATAACCTTGGTAATAATATCCATACTCTACACATTAACAAACTCTCTTTCTGGCATGTAGTGATACGCTGACAGATTTCATGTGAAAAACCATAGCAACAACACCGTATAAAAATCCCATTGAAGTGATTGTAACAGTAGACTGCATGTTGAAACAATATGTCATCATTTGCTTGACTAACTGGTAACAGCAGTAAGTCTAGCATTAGAGTTGGTTTCTTCACTGCACAGTTGATTTTCCGTATTAGTGTGGAAACAAAATGTTGAGACGATCTCGCTGACCCCCCTGCTTATCAACACATATAGCCTGACCTTCCCACCATGCAGCACTGTGACGTTCATTGTCATCGTTGATCATATGAACAGTGCTATTGAAAACCGGGAGTGAAATTCATGCGTTGAATCACCTGCTCCCCTGAACACCTGTAAAATAAATATGAGGCCATCAATTGAACTGACAGCTGTCATAAAACACGGCCCGCTTCAACAGCAGGGAGACTTACTGGTGGCCCTGCAGTACATCTCAATGGAAAAACACTCTTCCACTGCTGAAGGCTCTTTTTTTTATACATGCAAGCATCTTCTCCAAGCACCCCTGGACCCCTTCCCACAATGCACCTGTACTCCCGAGAACATCCATCATCCAGCAGGTTCAAGAGCAGCCAAAGAGGCCTGCTTCAGGAAGCCAGGTCCTGGGTGAAATGTTAAGATGTTTGCTGAGAGAATTCGATCTCATGGAGGGAAAGAGAATCTCCTTTTAGGAAAACCTCTTTTTTGGGGGTGGGGGGGGAGGGGGGGGGGAGTTTTGCCTCTAGCTATTTGATAACGATTATGAAAATGTAAATAAGACGGTTAGTGTGGCTGTAACCTAATTTACTGGTGTAGAATCTGCCATTATCTCATCCACCTTAATACCATGTTTGTCATTGTGGGGGTGCAGGGGGGGGCAGAGGGGGGCTGCCGGTGATCGAAACCCTAATGCAATTGACTACCTGCTGCCTCTGACATTAATAAAGATGGAATGTGTAGAGGAAATGAAACCCTCACTTTCCTATTGTAATAAGATCTTATCTAATCACACTCTGGTCTTTAACCCACAACACCAGAGGAATATTCCAACCAGAGCTAAATCAGGATCACACTGGGTGTGTCTTACTCTGGCTTCTCTCTCGCTCTCTCACTATCGCTCTCCTCTCTCGCTCGCTCACTATCGCTCTCTCTCTCGCTCGCTCACTAACGCTCTCTCTCTCGCTCGCTCACTATCGCTCTCTCTCTCGCTCTCTCACTATCGCTCTCTCTCTCTCGCTCGCTCTCTCTTGCTTTTTTTCTCTTTGTCTCTGTTGCCCTCTCTCTCCCTTTCTAATTCTCTCTCACACATCTCTCGTGCTTACTTGCATTCTCACTCTCTCATCCCTTCACTCCCTCTCTCTCTCTCTACCCTTCCCTCTCCTTATCCCCATAGCTTCCTGTGTATTTAACTTTTCTACTCTTATTCATCAATATACCCCTCTCCCCCTCTTTTCTCTCTATATCAATGACCTCTGTCTCTCTCTTGTCCGCTCTCATGTTTTGTGGACATGTACTGTACATGTGTGTGTGTGTGTGTGTTGTGTGTTCATGATTAGTGTTTGTGCGGTGAACCTTGGACTTTGTGCTGCATGCACAGGTGTTCACAGCTCTAGAGCGCAGGTTCTCCAGTGGGGCGTACCCCAGACCTGCTAGACTCTCCATTATTGATGAGCCGGTGTCTGAGAATGGTTCTGGCAGAGAAGTCTGCTTTTCCTAATGTGTGTGTGTGTGTGAGAGGGCACAGAGGCACAGCTTCCAGCCCAACCTGGCTCTCACACACAGGCATCCCATGATGCCCTGTCGCGACTGCAGTTGCACTCTTGACAGCTAGCAGGTGACCAGGCTGTTCCGTGGCTGCCCACAGGGGGGCACTAGCTATACAGCAGAGCAGAGGGAGGGACTGAAATGGTCCACCATCAGACTGGACAGGGTTCAAGTTAATGTATAGAGCAGACTTGGGACACTATATAAAATAGCTTTGTAGTGTATAAGGCCAGACTTCCTGATCATCTGCTGATGGGAGTTCGTTACGTGGCTTATTCTCCAGCCTATCATCTATGCAGTCTTACTTCTTGCAGGGCAGGAAAAACATGGAGGCATTGGCAGAAAGAAAAGCTTTTAAACTTAATAGGAATCCTGATCAAAGTTTACAAGGGTCAGCTGAGCAATCCTCTCAGTCTTGACATGGCTGGCCTTGTGGGAGACGTTGTTATGTTCTGTGGATGAGCGGTCATGGGCTATAGAAGCCTAGGTACACTGTGTTCTCTTTCCCTCACCTCCCCTCTCGCCCTCCCTACCCAATCTTTCTCTTGCCTGTCCTCTCTCTCTCTCGCTCTGGCTCTTCTCCCTTTTCCCTTTCCCCCTTTTTTCTACCCAATCTCCTCCTCCTCCTCTCTCTCTTCCTCCCCCCCTCTCTCTCTCTCTCTCTCTCTCTCTCTCCCCCCTCTCTCTCTCCCCCCTCTCTCTCCCCCCCTCTCTCTCTCTCCTCCCTCTCTCTCCCCCCTCTCTCTCCCCCCTCTCTCTCTCCCCCTCTCTCTCCCCCCTCTCTCTCCCCCCTCTCTCTCCCCCCACTCTCTCTCCCCCTCTCTCTCCCCCCTCTCTCTCTCCCCCCTCTCTCCCCCCTCTCTCTCCCCCCTCTCTCTCCCCCCTCTCTCTCTCCCCCTCTCTCTCTCTCTCCCTCTCTCTCTCTCTCTCTCTCTCTCTCTCTCTCTCTCTCACACACAGGTATCATACAGGTATGTGTATTCCAAGCTGTGGTATCTGTCTGTCTGAATAAGCAGGATAAAACAAAGCCGTGTTTTGTCTCCAGCCATGCATCACTGCAGGTTACTGAGCTGTGAGTCCTTATATAAGGAAGTCCTCCACCAGGCCAGCCATGCAGGCCACAATGCTTTGCTGCCTCTGCCCGCCACACGATCCTGTACCTAGATGTGAAATCCAGCTAACGAGGAAGTGACACGGATCCACTGGGGAGGGGACTGAGGAGGGGAGAGAAGGCTGAAAGGACACGCCCACATCAGCCTCACATCAGCCTCACCTCAGCCTCACATCAGCCTCACCTCAGCCTCACATCAGCCTGCCTCTGCCCAGCGGCGTTGTGATGTCACATGAATATCAACGAGGCGCACTAACAAAGTCCCAGTTTCTTTTTATCGCCGGCCATCAATCTGAGCCAGCGATGGCTTCTTTCAACAGATGGACCGTGAAATTCACAAGCTACCTGAAGTCCCTGGAAACGTCTCAGGGATGCTTAATGTCGCTGGGCTGCCAGGGATTGAGTTTATCATCTGAGACTTTGGCCACGCCTCCTATGCAATCCAGTTAGGATGAGTTCCGAAAGTGAATTTGTGCTAAAACAGAGCATGTGTTGAAATAGCAGCTAGACGGTGGCGTCGTCCTGACCTCTCACAGTGAGGTCACAGCATCAGGATGTGTCGCGTCTCTCCAGTCAGGCTCTGCAGGCTGTCTCTCCCATCCCGTCCTCCTGCCTTATGAGACGTCTGATTATCTGCGTTTGCAGGCTGCCACCTCACAAAAACCACATCAAACCCCCCCCTTCCTCTTCTGAGAAGTCCATCACTCTTATCTGGCAACTTTAACTGCATCTCTATGATGAGGGAGCTTTTACTGTGAGCTGCACCTCTCCAGGGCTGTCACATGAGCCTGCTCTCTCCTTAAACACGCCCGCAGGGAGAGAGAGTCCTTTTACCACACGATGGACATTTACTCTCTCTCTCTCTGTGTGTGTGTGAGGGCAGTCTATGACAATAGCCTTAATAAAACAGGCTCCTCTGCCTCCCCTGTGTCTGGTCCCTGTACAGGCGTGTCCTGGGTCCCTGCTGCACCCCCCCCCCATGAGCCTGGGCCTGTGGAGATTATTGCCTCTCCTAACAGGCTGAGCATATTGCTTTGCCTGACGGGCAGCCCCTCCCCTCCACAGCAGCCCAGGCACAGAGAGAAACTCTTTATTTCCCGGGGATTGCTGAATCAAATTTCCAGCAATCCTCGAAAGGAGAAATTTGGTGAAACCCTCACCCCATTGGCCCCCGTAGGTTTACACCCCCCCCCCCGCCCTTCTCTCCTCTAGGACAGTACTCATCAGCATAATGCAGAGCAAATCTAAAAAAGGGGGTGGCAGGCAGCAAGGCTGTGCTCCCCCCTCCCCTCTCCCCCTCCCCCCCTCCACCATGTTGCTGCTGTGCAGGACGCTCTCATCGACCCCACGACCTCCAACCTCACTGGACCAATCACACCCCCTAGGATCACTCCAGGGCGAGAGAGTATGATGATGAAGATGATGAGGAGGGAGAGAGGGGGGGGGGGGGGGGCGGAGGAGATGTCAGTCTAGACATGCTCTGGGTTATTATCAACCTCAACATACACAAAACAAAACACACACAAACACACACCACTGCCCCTCGCCTTGCCTATTCCTTCATTCAAACGCCTGGCTGGTTGAAATTAGAGACCTCTACCAATCTGTCCTGTATAGACAGGTGACTGGTTCTATCAGTGATACTCTCACACTAGATTGATGGGGCTCATGCTGAAGGTGCATTATACTGTCCCTGTTCAATGGAGGGCTTCATCCCAGTCTTCCATCGCCGGCACATGTAGAATAGAATTCTGATGGAATAGAATTCCAGTCGTCTCTACTTAGACTGAGATTCAGTTTCCCTGTGAGCCTCATTCATTCATTCATTCTGCCATCGAC
>CM059327.1:13477551-13514508 GCA_030340685.1 Protosalanx chinensis
AAATCTAAAGATGTATGTAGAAGTCTTATCTGTCACCTGCAGGACACCTCTCCCTGTATCAGCATGGCTCAGTGGGAGAGGGAGCCTGGATAACTGTGGATTTCATTCGACCAAAATTGATTTCCTCAAAGGTGTTTCCTTCCCGTTTGCAAATTGATCCGGCAGCTTTTCAGGAAGCAGCTCTCTGCCTTCTGCATGCACTTCCAAACCCAGTGTGTGTGTGTGTGGTGTGTGGAGGTGTGTGTGTGTGGGGTCCCAGCTCATATTCCAGCTCTCTCTAAGTTTTGAGTTTGCTGTGGATACAAGTCTCAACATGTGGGCTGAATGTGCTTGTGCTCTTCCTGTTTACTTCCTCCAGGCTCCTTGTTTATTTCAGTCAAACAGCCCCAGGGCCACGCCTCCTCCTCAGAGTTCTAGGCTGCTTTGTCTCCACCCCATTTCATCTTGGATGTAAATGAGGATCGAGGACAAAACATTGTTTTAGCTTGACGTCTGCAAAGCCACTGAAGCGATCGAGCATTTCTCCCAGGTAGTACTCGGATCAACAAAATCCCCCCAAACTTGGCTTGCTTTCCACAGGACTGTGATTCAAGTCTCTCTGGGTATAGCTATCTGAACCATCACACGCACAAACAAGCATAAACACACACCCCTGACCCTCCTAACAGCCCCCCCCCCCCCCCCCACCCTCCCCCCTTCTCAGATTTTAATTCAAGAACCAATAGGGGCTGAAGTCTCTTTTGTATGCACAGCCATTATTGAGGTGACAAGATAGCATCTCTTCAGGGGGGCTTGAGGGGATGGGGGGTTTGCTGGATGGCCCATTCCTCAGTGTTTTGCAAATGAATCACCCCCTCCATAGTCTCCAGGATAGCTGGGAATCACTTGGGATCCCCATGCCCCCCTCCTGCCCTGAACTCACAGCCCCCCCCTGAGATCAGTCTATCCATGGCTACGCTGGTCTGAGCTTACGTGAGCCATGCTGGTAATTATCACAGTTCACCACCACCCTGACACCCATTCCAAATCCTAATGTTTCTCTCTCTCAGCAATTGCAATAACCCATTATGCAAAGCTGAGTCACACTCAGCATAGAATTGAGTCTGTGAACCTGAGAATGTAATAACCTACAATGAGCCAAGGCGGGACCTTGTTGCAAAGGGAAAACATGTTTTCTCCAAACGGGAGAAATCTGCAGTCTTACTCGTGAACGAAATGCGTGAACAGAAGCGTCTAATAAAACTTTCGCAAAATACGCAGAAATTCTCGGCATCTTTGATTCTTTGATGTGTTTCGTTGAAGTGTAGTTCTTAGTCAGTCCCTTCCCTGACCTGCGATCAGACAGATGTGGTTGTGTGTGACCCACAGACTGGACTGAAATCACCTGCAGCCTCGGAGGCAATGCAAAACTCACGTTTTCCATTTTTTACTGGGCAACTCCACACTAACAAGGACAGCATCAAAGGAGAGCTGCTCAGTGGGTTTTAACATCCTGCTAATTACATTTAAAGGGTATTTTTTATGTTCTTTTATGTTACCTTTCCAAGACTGGAAACATATTGAGTGGGGGGGGGTTTTTTCTCCACAAGTTGCCCACATTTTGACTCACGAGTCTCTCTCTCTCTCCCTCTCTCCCTCCCTCTCTCTCTGTCTCTCTCCCTCTCTCCCTCCCTCTCTCTCTGTCTCTCTGTCTCCCTCTCTCCCTCCCTCTCTCTCTCTCCCCCCCCCCCTCTCTCCTGCTCCTCCTCCCACCCCATGCTGGTCTTCTGTGTGTGTGTGTGTGTGTAGGGGAGGGGGGCAGGGTGACCCCAAGCTGGGGCCCCTGGTGTAGGCTGTCCTGCCGGGTGGGACTGTGGGGCCGACATGGAGGGTGTCAGCCTCCAGTGCTGCTGACAGATCCAGGAGCAGGGGGCCGACGGGAGGGGACCAGCAGGCAAGCAGGGCCCAGCCAGGGGGCCATGTCAGTGACGAGGGGCCATGTCAGTGACGAGGGGCCACAGCTGCTCAACACTTGTATAATGTTCAGCTGAATGCTCTTATAGTTCCTCCCTTGGCACTTATTGGTTCTCATGATGTATGTTTTGTAACCTAGATGCCCGCTATGTTTTGGAGTCTATCAAGTTGTTATGCTCAGTGATCGAAGCTCTTTTGTAAAGCTCTCTCTCGTAAGTCGCTTTGGATAAAAGCGTCGGCTAAAATGAGGTCCTTAGGGGGTCACGCTGTCACACCACCGGGCAGGGCAGGATTCAGCGCTTATTTGGAACTTGTGAATTGGATGTCAGTGTGGCAGTTCTCTTTAAGAACAACTGGAAAGCTGGAGAGGAAAGTGGCAGATGACAGAACGTTGAATCGGTGTTGAATGATGTCATATTTTTTTTACGCCAAGCTGAAGGCGTTACGAATGGCTGAAGGAGATTCACATTAACAGGCATTGTGTAGTGAAACCTGAGAAATCCCAGTGATTGAATGACAATTTCATTTAACTGATAGTGTCTCAATCCTCCAAATCGGGAGACTGAGACATTTAAAGAAGAAAAAAACATTGCAGGCTGTTATATTAGTCACACTTCTTCCATTTCTCATCTCATGAAAATCAGGATGTTACTTCATTTCCGGAGACAAGCTATGTGAATGTTTTCAACATATGCTAATTCTGAGCAGGGAGAACAGTAGCATGCAGGGTGGATGTGTTGTTGGCTGGTTGAAATGCAAGCAAAGCAAAACACACTTAATTGGCACGTTGTTATCAATGCAATCAAGGACTGTTCAAAGCACAGGGTTATTTCCATTGGCACTGGGGGGGGTAAAGAGCTGTTTTTAGAAGGTTCAGAGTGAACTAACACTACAGTAGCTGTCTGCATAAACCCACGATAAAAATATAGTTTTTCAGATGGTTTGAACGTGTTGATGTCTCATCTCCTAGTACTGGAGTTACATTTACATTTATTCATTTAGCAGACGCTTTTATCCAAAGCGACTTACAGAAAGTACAGAGACAATTTTTTCCCAGAGGCAAGTAGGTGAAGTGTCTTGCCCAAGGACACAACGTCATCTGGTATGGGCCGGGATTGATCTCACAACCTTCCAATCACAAGGCCAACTCCTTAACCCGTTGAGCTATATGACCCACCTTGAGTTAAAAAGTTTGCTGTGGAGCAAATACAATAAGATGTTATTATGTATTATATTATTATTATATGATATAAATGTTATTGTAAATACACAGCAGTAACAGCTGACCAGCTCAGAAACTTCTTTGTCTTTCCTGCTTCTCTGGTGTTCAGGAATCATCAGATAGTCACAGATTTTTCCATTGTCAGCATTTGGTTTCCATTTAAATATCTCAACGCTAGTGAAAGAAAAAAAAAAACAGTCAATTAAACTACTCAGACCATTCAAAGTCAGGAAATGAGGGTCCAATTATAGTGACCCCAGGGTGCAGCTGTAAGGCTTAAGACTGAAATATAAAGAGAAAGAGAGAGCGAGAGAGAGAGAGAGAGAGAGAGGCAGAGAGAGAGAGAGGCAGAGAGAAAAGACCCAGAGCTCAGAGAGGTTTTAATCTCCAGGCGGAGTACCCAGAATCCTTCAGAGCATGGTGTCTGTCACTGATAAGGCTCCAGTGACTCCTGAGTGAGACCTCCTCCTCCAGTCCTCTGGCAGAGGGTGAGAGGAGAGGAGAGTGTGTGTGAGGAGTGAGTGAGGGGGGTGGGGGGGGGGGGGGGGGGGGGGGGGGCTGGAGAGAGAGAGAGAGAGAGAAAGAGAAAGACTTTTGTACGGACAGTAGACTCTGGCACAGTGGGACTACACTACAAATATGATACAAATAATACAAATGATACAATTAACCTGGAAGTACAAATAGCATAGGTACAAAGTGGAATGGGTCAACAGTCAAGGGTCTGTCCTCATGCTTTCCTCCAGATGTGGGTCAACAGTGTCAGCTCCATAAAATCAAAGGCCAATTTGGTTAAATTTGAGTGTAAAAACCTGAGTGTCAGCTCCATAAAATCAAAGGCCAATTTGGTTAAATTTGAGTGTAAAAACCTGTGAGGAGCGTGTGGATGGCAGGCCAGTAAAACATGGCGTCCACTGGAGCTAGACAGAGTCCTGTTGCTTTAACAGGGTCCAGATTAAAGAAGGTCTGCTTGAGCTACAGGACTGGGCTTATGTTCATCTTCTCAAACACACAGAAATATGCTAGTTTAACCTTTTCAATCTTCAAACCAAGTCGAGTTAAATAGACATGTTCTTTCTTTTGACCTTCCAAGTCCTTGTCCATTATCACAGGAGGGTATTGAAGGAACCCATTAACACACTTTCACAGTATTCACCCTCTCAAAAGCACCCTCTCTTTACGTTGTGCATTGAGAAAAGCTTCTTCTCTTCTTCTTCCAACTCCACAAATGACACTTGCTCTAGTTGAAGAGAAGAGGGGAGAGAGAGAGAGAAAAAAGAAGCAGTTCTCACATAATGCCAACTTTCGTGTCTTGAAATAAGCGTGGCTAAATCAAAGCACCAACACCATGGATGATATAGAAGCAGGGTGAGGAGCCTCAGCAGAACTCTCCTTCCCTCCTCAGCATAATTCAAACACACTTAGCAGCCTCCTCCGTTCCGGCTGCCGCCGCGATTTGCATTCTGCCGCTTGGAACCTCATCTCCCCCTCGCCCTCGCGTCCCGCCGCCCTCATCCAGACACATAATGGAATTGTCTCGGTTGTCTACCTGATTTAATGTTATCTAACCACGGCCCAGTCAGAGACGGATCGTGCGCTAAGGCGCTTGAGGTGAGAGCTATTAAAGGATATCACTGCTCTATCGCATGACTCTGAGTGGCATTGTGGTGTTTGGCACAGCAAAGGTAAATGTCCTCTGATGTCGACTATCTGTCTTCTGCCGCCTCCTTATCAGTCGCGTGCTGGTGAGGTGAGACGTGCATCTGGTCCAACTAGCTGTACCTTCCTGTGTTCTCTGAACTCCACTTCTTCGTCTTCAACACTCCAAAGTTGTCAGCCTGTGTTTAGGAACAGTCAGACTTGAAGGCCTGTCCTTTCCAAAATAAAGTAGTGGGCTGTGAATATGCTGCGCTATTCTGTGGGAAATGAGGAAGAAGTTTAGATTGTCAGTCAGTTGTGACCATCTGAACGTTTCTCCTGCTGCTCCAACCTCCTCGTACTTCCCCTGATTTTCCTCAGGAAATGTCCCTGGCATGTTTATTTGGCTAATAGCAGTAGCGCACAATCAAATGGCCAAGGGTCAGATCTCAATCAAAAAAAATATAACCCACCCATTAGCCCCTGTGAAAAAGGAGTCTGTGGGATGGTAAACTTCTATTCAATCCCTCCCTCCCTTTCTGTCTCTCTGTCTTTCTCTTCTTTCTATTGAGCAGACTTATCCACTTACAGACCAGAGCAGCTTTAACTGTAGCTCTCATTTGCATTGCGATCCTCTTATGTTCAGATTTATACCATAGCATGGGGTTAGTCAATAGGAACTGCAGTGGGACATAGGAAACATCAATGGGGCCATTATTCTGATGACTGCTTACAGCCCAGGCTTATGTCTCACTTGTGTGGGGCAAGTTCAGATAAAACGGAGGGATCTTAGATCTTGTTTCTCTTCTTTCTCTCTCTGTCTCTCTGTCCTGTCTCTCTCTCTCTCTCTGTCTCTCTGTCTCTCTCTGTCTCTCTGTCTCTCTCTCTCTCCCTCTCTGTCTCTCTGTCTCTCTCTCTCTCTGTCTCTCTGTCTCTGTCTCTCTCTCTCTGTCTCTCTGTCTCTCTCTCTCTCTCTGTCTCTGTCTCTCTCTCTCTGTCTCTCTGTCTCTCTCTCTCTCTCTGTCTCTCTGTCTCTGTCTCTCTCTCTCTCTCTGTCTCTCTCTCTCTCCCTCTCTCTCTCTCTCTCTCTCTCTCCCTCTCTCTCTCTCTCTCTCTCTCTCTTTCTCTCCCTCTCTCTCTCTCTCTCTCTCTCTCTCTCTCTCTCTCTCCCCCCCTCTCTCATTCTCAATTATTATTTGTTCTTTTTCTCTCTGACATCCATGGCCTCTTTAGATTGTTCCAGTTCTGAACTCTGAACTTTTAGTACAGCCCCCCGGTTTGGCACCTTAGTATTTTAAGAACATTCCTCTAAAAAAAGAAATACCCTGTTTCCTGTTCACCCTGCGCCTCCTCTTCCTCCTGCGTCACTCCTGTTTGTCTCACATTCAGATGTTTCTTCAACTTGTGATTCGTGATTTACTCTTATCTTTAATTTCACAGGATATTTTGATTTCCATTCATTACCAAGAAGTTAAACATCAAGGGTTATTTTGGGTACAATACAACCTAAACACAATGGTTTCAAGTTTATTTTGATTTTTTGGGAGAATCACCTAAGCACAATGTAAACATATCATTGGACTGTCCACATCCTTTCCTTGGATTTATATTTATGACAGCAGGACAGAAATAAAAGCCACTTTATAACGGCACATGACTCAATCAAAAGACAATACAATATGTTAATGGTTGTCTAAATTCATAATAATCGCGTTTCTAATCTAATTTAATACTGCATGGCATAATGTGACTCACAGAATAACACAAAATTATTTTAGAAATCGGGTGTTTTAATAGCAGAGAGAGACAATCCTTAGCCCTGTCCTCCTCTCTCCTCCCTTCCTCCTCCTACTGTGTCTCTTCTATCATCAGCCTCTCAACATTAGGATTCTGAAGTGGTCACGGACGAAGGCAAAGGCATTTACTGGACTTTGAGACATATATTTCACACTCATCTGTGGCCTGTGATACCTTCGACTCCTCTGTCACACTAGCAAGCTGTCACTTTGATGGTCTGTCTGTCCTCCAGATCCAGCCTGCTGAATACAGAATAGATCGGGGCAGGAAAGGGCCATGTTAAGGCCCATAACACCACAGAATGCGCATAGCAATGCATTGGCTAAGCTGTGATTTCAATTTAAACCCCCCTCGTCTCTTCACAGGATCCTGTGTGCTTTGGCCGTTGCAGGAGATGGACTGTCACACATCCCTGCATTCTGGAATTGTATCGTGGATGTAGCTAATGTTGTAATGCCCTGGGAATCGCGTGGTCCCAACATTATTTCTGACCTTTCTCCTTCCCTGCTCTTGGTGATTGGCAGAGTAAATGTGTACATTTTCTCCAGGTGGCTCTTTCAGTTTATATTTAGGCTTCTCATTTTGGGGGGGGGGGAGCGATTGCCATTTTCCTCTCTCTCTCTCTCTCTCTCTCTCTCTCTCTCTCTCTCTCTCTCTCTCTCTCTCTCTCTCTCTCTCTCTCTCTCTCACGCACACTCTCATTCTACACCTCCCTCCCTCCTCTCTCTCACCCTCCCTCCCTCCCTCTCCCTCCTCCTTGCTGGACAGCTGTGGTCCTGGGTCCACCCACACACCACTGTTTGCTGTGGCCCATGAAGGGCTGACAAAAGAGGCTTAGGAGTCCTTTCTAAGAGTGGAGCCTACTTCAGACGGGCCATCAGCATGTCTCCACAATCCCTGAATGCACCGTGAGCAGCTGTGGTTCCACCATTCATCCAATTGACTGAGGTCCCTCCTCCCTCCTGCCCCGGGCTAAGTCATGTGGGCCTGCCTGCCCGCCTGCCTGCCTGCCTCCGCTAACCAAAGGAGCCCTCCCACAGTTCCAGTCATGTTATAATAGGATTCAAGTGTCTCCCTGTGCCAAGTCTTCCATTCGGAGGCCAGACTCCTATTTTTTTTTCTTCTTCCATATCGATTGTCCCCCACAACCCAACAATGCAAACACAACGTCCCCAGGAAAATAGGGGAAGCAGCTAAGAGGGTGTTTGGAAAATGCATATATTCTTTTTTTTCCATCTAGGCAGTTTCATAACAAGCAGCTTTTTGCTTTTATTTGCAGTGGACATCTCTGGATATCTTTCTCCTGGCATTTGTCTACATCCAGTCAGGGAGTCAGGTGGCTGAGCTGTTAAGGTGTTGCGCTAGTGATCGGAAGGTTGTGAGTTCGAATCTTGGCTGTGGTAACATGACGTTGTGTCCTTTGGCAAAGCACTTCACCTTACCTCGGGGGGGGGGGGGGGGGGGGGGGGGGATGTCCTTGCTGTAAGTCACTCTAGATAAGAGCGTCTGCTGAATATAACCTCAATGCTGAACCCTGAAACTCATCAAACTCACAGGATTCACATATCTGACAAGAGAACCCAGTTTCCGGCTCTATTGATTTAAGCAAGGCTATAAAGGTGCCTGATTGGCCAGAGACCTACTGTGCCAACAAACTGACAGCCCCGCCCAACTTCGGCGCTCTCCACCAATTGGACATGCTCTATAAATCATCACCCACATCCTTCCAGCTGAGGATGGTTAAATAGAATGGTGGTGGGGGGGGGGGGGAGAAGGACAGAAGCCAAAGACAGCTAGCAACTGGCACGCATTCCTCCACAGAGACAGTCCAAGACAACCAAACAGCTGGAAGTAGTCAGAGTGGAGTAGAGGAGGAGGAAGAGGAGGAGGAGGAGGAGGAGGAGGAGGAGGAGGTGTGTGTCTGAGTAAGATGATGCTGGAGAGAGGAAGGCTCTATACCAGCCTACAGGGTGGATGGCTGAATATAAGTTGCCCCCCCCCCCCCCCCCCCCCCCCACTTAAATATAAGTGTAACATCCATAAAGATACAACTTGATGCATATGTCAGCTACTGTATAGGAAACCTACCACTGTGCTTCTATGCCATTTACCTCTGCTATAAGAAGCTCAGCACCAATAGACCTGCATTGCATGGGATTGCTCCCCCTCCTTGCACCAGGTACCCAGTTGACCCTTCCAGGGTAACGACAGGCCTGGGATCTGTCTGAGCATATTTCACATGTGGGGGATACAGCAGGCACAGCTGAGAATCTGATATAGGACCGCTCCCTCCTCCCTCCTCATGCCACATGCAATATCCTGCAACTAGCAAGCTGTCAGAGGGTGCAGAGCAGACACACACACAAACACACACACTCACACACACAGACACTCACGCACACACACACCTACTCACTGACACACACACACTCACACACACACACACACACACAGACAATCAAGCACACACACGCACACACAAAACACACACACTCACTGAAACACATTCACTGACACACACACACACACACAGACACACACACACAGACCATGTTAGATGCTCTTTATCTGAAGTCATGTCAAGCTCAGTTCAGTTCACAAAGATCCGTTTGGTTTGCGCTTGTTAGTTTTACCTTGTGACACCCCTGAACTGCAGCCCTGAGCATTCAAGATGAATACAGACAGCAAAACAGGAAGCTAACAAGATGACCTGAAAAAAGAAGCTTCTCATCTAACATGGTGGACTAAGCAGGCGTGGTGTGAGAGCCCTCAGTCTGGATGTTCCCAGACAAACGCTATTAATAATGATCATGAATAATAGCATGCTGCCATGCAGAGCAGGGGGGGGGGGGGGGCAGGTGTTTCCTCAGTCTACCCACCCTCCTGCACTTCTACCTAGAAATAAACCACATCTGGGTTTCCTCATCATTGCCCTTTAAATAAAGCTAGAAGACTAGCTTTATACTAGAAAAGTGTACACCTTTCTAATCTTTTACCTCACACCCTTACCCTTGTGTGCTTTGCGAGACTGTGTGCCGTTGATACAAAGGAGTTTCCCTCGGGATCAATAAAGTAATCTGAATCTGAAAACGTTTTTACTTTCAGACCCTCCTGAGAGTTCTTGGAGACCCCAAACCCGTGTTGAACTCTTGATGTAAACACATCCCATGAACATCTCAACACCAACAGTTTTTCTAATTAAAATTCAACCGCTACACCATGCCAGAGGTTAATAAGCGCTGCCTCCTGATTGGTTGCCGCAATCCCCTACGACATTCCCCAGGGGTCCGTAGTGACTCACGAGGGGCGCTGAGGTCGCTAGCGAGTGGTATGTTTAGGAACAGTGAGGATGACATCATTCATCAAGCAGCATTGTGACAGGAAGGGAGTCGACTAGTAGAGGTCGTAGCACAACATGGCAGCTGCCTCGGAGATGGAGGCTTTTTCATTTGGGTGATGGGGAGTTAAACATCTGCAGGAAGGAGAGGAGCTGCCAGAGCTTTCAGACAGGGATGTCCTGACGTCACCACGGCGGCCATATTCACTTGGGTCTGTTTTGATTTGAAAGAAGCACAGCAGACAGGTCAGCTGACCGGACAGACCAGCCTCGCTGGCTCCCTCACCTTCCGCATCACCAGTAGGGGAGTGATGAAAACTAAGGGTCAGTGAAGCCAAGGTGAATTAACGACCTAATAGATTAGTCAATAAGATGATTTACTGTATGTTTTATATCTCTGAAGCGTCCATATTCCTAGAGAGGGTTCTCATTTGGATGAGGAAAGGTTTCCCCATCTCTCTGCTTCAGTCATCCATCTCCCAGCAGTGGCCACTTCCTCGTATCACATGACCCACTCTCCACTTTCACCATAGGCATGAAAATGACAACATGTAAGTACAGATGACCTGAGGAATTACTGCTGTGTTTCACCCAGGAGGGCGTGGAACCCCATTCATCTCCTCCTCTGTAGTATTACTCATCCTATCCGTCATGGCTGTTTCAGTACCAACTCGCTCACCTCACACACACACACACACCCTCACACACACCTCGAGTGACTTGCCGTAGCTGAAGAGGTATAAGTGGAAACAGCGGTGAAGTATGGCAAAAGCTCAAGATTAACTTTAGGTCGTAGATTAAAAACAAATGTGTTTAATCAATGAGAGGAGACTGAGTGATGTAGCATTGCTGTGGACCGTGTTCATGCTTTGTGTAGACACAGCAGGTAATGTGTAGCCTCTCAGAGTTAGACAGAAGTGACTTGACTGATGGTTGGCATGTGTGTGTGTTTGTGTGTGTGTGTGTTTGTGTGTCTGTGTGTGTGAGTGTATGTGTGTGTGTGTGTGTTTGTGTTTGTGTGTCTGTGTGTGTGAGTGTGTGTGTGTGTGTGTCTGGTTGTCAGTGCTAACTCTGCTGTTCCCCAGAGCACCAGGAGAAGCAGAGGTGTGTGTGTGTTTGTGTGTGTGGGGGTCTGTGTGAGTGTGTGTCTGTGTGTGTGTGTGTGTGTGTGTCTGTGCGTGTGTCTGTGTGTGTGTGTGTATTGGGGAGGTGACAGGTGACTCTGTCAAACAGTATGGAAGACCTTTGATATGGAAAGGTGGATAATAGCAGTCTATATGTGCATATTTATTCAGCATTACATTTTATCTCCTGACCGGTGTAGGAGTATTTGAAGGCTTATTCTCTGTTGCCTATCATAGCCAATGAAACCCCAGGAAAAATGAATAGAAAGGATCTCATTGTGAAGTCAGATTAATGTTGGAGTTTAAGGGGTTTTGCAAGTTATTTTCCCCATTAAATAAGTATTCACCGGCGGTGAAACTCTGACAGAATGTGGAATGGAATCTTTTCTCCGGCAGTTTCATGTGTTGCTGGTGATGTTCAGTTCTATGTGGCTCCATTTGCTGTGAGTCTCAGACCTCTAGGTTTTTATTGAAATAAGCATTAATATACAAATGGAAACAAAGCACTTCTTAGTGCTATGAAGTTCAACCCTACAGACCCTACAGTGGTTAAGGGCGTCAGACTAGTGATCAGAAGGTTGTCAGTTCGATTTCCGGCTGAGACAACTTGACATTGTGTCCTTGGGCAAGGCACTACTTACCTCAGGGGGAATGTCCTGGACTTACTGTAAGTCGCTCTGGATAAGAGCGTCTGCTACATGACTAACATGTTAATGTAAAAAGGATTGGGTTTGCTTGCTGGTGGACCTCAGAATAGCCAGGATAAAGACATGTCTTCCAGCCATAGGTGAACATGGAAGACCTACATCCTGGTTTTACCTCTAATCAGCACAATCACACTATCTATAGCCTGAGAAGTTACAGATGAAAGCACACCCTTCTTATCTGGAGGGGGGGGCGGGTGAGAAGGACGCTCCGAAAAGTTACATTAGTCAGAGGGAGGATAGGATGTCTGTAATCCATTTTATCCTATTTCCTTTTTTTAATGTATGCACTGATAGGAATATATTTTCCTCCACTCTGTCCCGTTGTGCATGGGTCTGGAGGCTTGTTGGTGGCTGGCGGTGGGGTGGGGGGTGGGGGGGGGGGCAGAGTGTGGCCCTGTTGATGGATGCTGATGTTGGGGGTCTGATAAAGCAAGGCCCAGGGATAGTATTTCCCGGAGGTTTGGTCCTGAGGAAGCACGGTGAGACCCTCCTCTCTCTCTGTCTCTCTCTCTCTCTCTCTCGCTCTTTCTCTCTGTCTCTCTCTCTCTCTCTCTCTCTCTCTCTCTCTCTCTCTCTGTCTCTCTCTCTCTCTCTCTCTCTCTCTCTCTCTCTCTCTCTCTCTCTCTCTCTCTCTCTCTTTCTCTCTCTCTCTCTCTCTCTCTCTCTCTGTCTCTCTCTCTCTCTCTCTCTCTCTCTCTCTCTCTCTCTCTCTCTCTCTCTCTCTGTCTCTCTGTCTCTCTGTCTCTCTGTCTCTCTCTCTCTCTCTCTCTCTCTCTCTCTGTCTCTCTCTCTCTCTCTCTCTCTCTCTCTCTCTGTCTCTCTCTCTCTCTCTCTCTCTCTCTCTCTCTGTCTCTCTGTCTCTCTCTCTCTCTCTCTCTCTCTCTCTCTCTCTCTCTCTCTCTCTGTCTCTCTCTCTCTCTCTCTCTCTCTCTCTCTGTGTTTATCATGCAGCTGTTCAGCCCAGCGCTCTCCAGGCTCCAGGTAATTAACTGGAATGTCAACATGAGATGAACTAGGTTGAAATAATTGCTTCTTTTATCTCCGAGTCATGATCATTATCTTTGTATTTTTCTTTTTCCCCGGCAGTCGTTTTGCCACCCGCCCACCCAACCCCCCCCTTTCCCCCCACCCACCTCTCCACATTGTCTTATTTGCTCACAATGGATGACATCCTCTGCTTACCTTTAAATTAGCCTGCCCCTAGGATAAAGTGCTCTGAATGTGCTCGCAGACGAACTTCCATTCCAAGTAGCAGTGAGCAATTTGTGAATAAGCTCCTGACAGCTGGCTAATTCATTGGTTTAGCTTCCATTGAGTTCATGGTGGCCCAGGGGTAAAACTCTGACATGAATCACAGTAATGTGGGAGGTAGATGTTTCATCAAGCTGTAGTTCCCTGCTACTGTATCTTACAATAGTTACTGTACCTCTCCAAACCCACGGTCAACGCATTCAACATGGGGAATATGGATCAAACTGAATAAGGTAGGGACTGTAGAGGAGGGGAGAGAGAGCAGCAGTAGTAATAGTTGCAGTGGTAGGTGAATGCTGCTGTGGCCAGATCCTTTCCTCCTGGGGATGAACAGGGCCTCTGACCATGCTGGGGTCATGTATGTAGGTGCTGGGGTCATGTATGTAGGTGCTGGGGTCATGTATGTAGGTGCTGGGGTAATGTATGTAGGTGCTGGGGTCATGTATGTAGGTGCTGGGGTCATGTATGTAGCTGCTGGGGTCATGTATGTAGGTGCTGGGGTCATGTGTTGTAGGTGCTGGGGTCATGTATGTAGGTGCTGGGGTCATGTATGTAGGTGCTGGGGTCATGTATGTAGGTGCTGGCGTCATGTATGTAGGTGCTGGGGTCATGTATGTAGGCGCTGGGGTCATGTATGTAGGTGCTGGGGTCATGTATGTAGGTGCTGGGGTCATGTATGTAGGTGCTGGGGTCATGTATGTAGGTGCTGGGGTCATGTATGTAGGTGCTGGGGTCATGTATGTAGGTGCTGGGGTCATGTATGTAGGTGCTGGGGTCATGTATGTAGGTGCTGGGGTCATGTATGTAGGTGCTGGGTCATGTATGTAGGTGCTGGGGTCATGTATGTAGCTGCTGGGGTCATGTATGTAGGTGCTGGGGTCATGTATGTAGGTGCTGGGGTCTTGTATGTAGGTGCTGGGTCATGTATGTAGGTGCTGTGGTCATGTATGTAGGTGCTGGGGTCATGTATGTAGGTGCTGGGGTCATGTATGTAGGTGCTGGGGTCATGTATGTAGGTGCTGGGGTCATGTATGTAGGTGCTGGCGTCATGTATGTAGGTGCTGGGTCATGTATGTAGGTGCTGGCGTCATGTATGTAGGTGCTGGCGTCATGTATGTAGGTGCTGGCGTCATGTATGTAGGTGCTGGGGTCATGTATGTAGGTGCTGGGGTCATGTATGTAGGTGCTGGGGTCATGTATGTAGGTGCTGGGGTCATGTATGTAGGTGCTGGGGTCTTGTATGTAGGTGCTGGGGTCATGTATGTAGGTGCTGGGGTCATGTATGTAGGTGCTGGGGTCATGTATGCTAGGTGCTGGGGTCTTGTATGTAGGTGCTGGGGTCATGTATGTAGCTGCTGGGGTCATGTATGTAGGTGCTGGGGTCATGTATGTAGCTGCTGGGTCATGTATGTAGGTGCTGGCGTCATGTATGTAGGTGCTGGGGTCTTGTATGTAGGTGCTGGGGTCATGTATGTAGGTGCTGGGGTCATGTATGTAGGTGCTGGGTCATGTATGTAGCTGCTGGGGTCATGTATGTAGGTGCTGGGGTCATGTATGTAGGTGCTGGGGTCTTGTATGTAGGTGCTGGGGTCATGTATGTAGGTGCTGTGGTCATGTATGTAGGTGCTGGGGTCATGTATGTAGGTGCTGGGGTCATGTATGTAGGTGCTGGGTCATGTATGTAGGTGCAGGGGTCATGTATGTAGGTGTCTGGCGTCATGTATGTAGGTGCTGGGGTCATGTATGTAGGTGCTGGCGTCATGTATGTAGGTGCTGGCGTCATGTATGTAGGTGCTGGCGTCATGTATGTAGGTGCTGGGGTCATGTATGTAGGTGCTGGGGTCATGTATGTAGGTGCTGGGTCATGTATGTAGGTGCTGGGGTCATGTATGTAGGTGCTGGGGTCTTGTATGTAGGTGCTGGGTCATGTATGTAGGTGCTGGGGTCATGTATGTAGGTGCTGGGGTCATGTATGTAGGTGCTGGGGTCTTGTATGTAGGTGCTGGGGTCATGTATGTAGCTGCTGGGGTCATGTATGTAGGTGCTGGGGTCATGTATGTAGCTGCTGGGGTCATGTATGTAGGTGCTGGCGTCATGTATGTAGGTGCTGGGGTCTTGTATGTAGGTGCTGGGGTCATGTATGTAGGTGCTGGGGTCATGTATGTAGGTGCTGGGGTCATGTATGTAGGTGCTGGGGTCATGTATGTAGGTGCTGGGGTATGTAGGTGCTGGGGTCTTGTATGTAGGTGCTGGGGTCATGTATGTAGCTGCTGGGGTCATGTATGTAGGTGCTGGGGTCATGTATGTAGGTGCTGGGGTCATGTATGTAGGTGCTGGGCTCTTGTATGTAGGTGCTGGGGTCATGTATGTAGGTGCTGGGGTCATGTATGTAGGTGCTGGGGTCTTGTATGTAGGTGCTGGGGTCTTGTATGTAGGTGCTGGGGTCATGTATGTAGGTGCTGGGGTCATGTATGTAGGTGCTGGGGTCATGTATGTAGGTGCTGGGGTCATGTATGTAGGTGCTGGGGTCATGTATGTAGCTGCTGGGGTCATGTATGTAGCTGGACTGTGAACAGACTCCCGCCTGACGGATCTGCAAGCATTTAAATGAAAGCGAACAGCATCCAGCATGCTAATTCACCTCCCACAAGGAGGGAACTTGTCAAGACTCGTTAAACAGAAAAGCACCACATCATAGGCATTGATCTTGAGTTGTCAAAATCTGGATCTGTGTGTTTGTCATCAGGAATATGCAATAAGCCTGTCCCTTCATCGTCCTATTTTACAATTCAAAGGAATTTGTGTTCCTGTGGTGCCAAGATAATGATGTTTTTACATTTCGATTTATTCTTTTTCTTTCTTTCTATCCCAGTTGTTTTGTGATGTTTGTTTGTTTGTTTTTTTTGCCACTTAACAAACACTGATTCATTGGATTTCATGTGACCATGATACTGACTTGGCCAATCACAGAGAAACACTGACTGCTAGATGTTTCCATCACCCAGCCACCTCTCTCACACCCACAGCCCACGTTACTATGACACCAAGCCGACTGCAGGAAAATCAATAGTCTGAAAAGGGCACGCACACGCACGCACACACACACGTGCATCTATGTCCACTCCACACCTTGTGTGCCTTCACAGAGTGTCAGGAAATAGTTCCCCCGCAGGCAGGGCAATCCATCAACACAGGGCCTAGCCTTCAGACTAAACATACTCTCATTATAGTTGGTCAGGGCCTCCTGAGAGCTACTCCATACATGTTTACTATTTACCAGACAAAGAGAGTAAACAAATGTGCTGCGGCAGAACATGGTGTCCACTGCTGGGTTCGGTTCGGACGCTGTCGAGGTCTTGAGAGAGGACGGAACGTCGTCAAAAAAAGAGTTTAGAACTCGGGACCGTTCATTAATACTGTTCTAGAGAGAGTCAGTGGATGTCCATTGATCTGGTTGTGTACCTCAGTCAGGCAAACAGATGGAATCTGAATGCGTGAGCAGGGTTAACCATCCTATCCACACAGGAGGTTCTGTTGGTGAGGTCACGGGCTGACTTGTGGTCCTCTGCTAGCTTTATTTCACCATCTGCCTCAAACAGAAGCTGGAGAACTCTTGGCAGAGAGGGAGTCATGTGGCTGAGCGGTTAGAGAGTCGGGCTAGCAATCAAGAAGGTACACTGTTCGAACGTAGGCTGTGCCAACATGATATTGTGTCCCTGGGCAAGGCACTTCACCCTACTTGCCTCAGGGGGAGAATGTCCCTGCACTGCTGTAAGTGCTCTGGATAAGAGCGTCTGCTGAAGGACTGAATGTAGGACACTGCTCACTGATGCTAATGCCCCCTGCCCCGTCACTACACACATGCAAAGGAAGTAGAGAGGGGGTCTTGTTACTGGTACTGCTTGAGCGATGTGTGACCCTGCCAGAGGGTGGGAAGGGGTCTGTGTCGTATTCATGACCACACCGTGCACTTTAGAAGTCTGAAAAGTAGCACACCTGGAAAATAGAGAAATATCAGGTCAATTTCATTACAGCGTCAGTCCTCTCTCCTGCCATCCAGGACAGTCAAGCAGTCTGCAACATAACCAATCTGTTCTTTATCCCAGTCTCTCTTTCAGTCATGCTACATGATCTCTATTACTGTCCCACTGCCACACTGTTACAGCTACAGAGGAACTGTATCTCAGCTCTGATATCAAGGAGCTTTGCAGTAGCCACCTAGTAAAAGTCACAATGAAATCCAAGCAATAAGTAAAGGTATGAAACGATCATATAGAGATCAGTCGTTTTGCGTTGGACTCCTGAACCATCAGTGCAGGCCCTTCATGTCTAATCTGAAGTTAGCAGTGGTGTAGATCCCCAGGAGAGCCCCTTGCTGCTGGAGGACAGGATGTTATTGTTTTATAGCATATCTAGCAAGCAGCCACTTAAACATGGTCGCTCATCAGCAGCAGCACATTCCTGAGAGAACAGATTGCTTATACAGCTCTGTTTCCAAAACAACAATGATCAAGCAGTGATCCAAACTGCTTCTCTCTGCATACCCCAACCAGAGACAGTCAACTTCACACCTCTAACAGTGGCCATTAGTTACCCTGTCCTCCTCCCCACCTACAGCCAATCCTAAAGCAGGCATTCTAAGCATAGAGCAGATGCAGGCTGGCTTGACTCATCTATGTGAATGAGAAGCACCGCCCATCAACAGCTCACCGTCAATGTGTTAAGTTTACGTCTCTCTCCTACTTGTCTTTCAGACAGAGATACTTGTCTCAACATGCAAATGAATGTATGTAAAAACACATTCGAATGTCACAAAGGTTTGTTGTGAATTTACAGTTGTGGGGGGCTAAATTTTTTTCCATTCAAGCACATCCTTATTCGGTGTTATGAACATATATATGTGTGTATATATTGTATAGCAGCAGCGGTGGTTCAGTGGTAGGATCTTGCCTACCATGTGCAGAGGGCCTTGATTCCCGTCGGGGGTTCGAATCCTGGCTAATGCATTGAACATGTGTGCCTGTGAAATGTCCCCACTGTGGGACTGATAAGGGATGTTTTCCTCTTCTATAGTCTATGTGAACCCCACACTAGGATCGACAGTGTTTGTCCTTTCTTAAGTTCAGTGTTGAGCTCATGCTGGAACACGTCAATGAGGCTAACGGTACAACTGTCTTCATGTCAACAAACACACACTTTGAGTTTTATCCATTTGGATTGATTGGACTGATTTTTAAACCGAATCCCTCAACAACAACAACAACAAAAACAACTCAGATGTACGAAAATAACAGACAGAAATGGCACCATATTGGTATTTTATATATAAATGAAGTCTCCCAGTGTATGGAATGCATTGTCGTAGTAAAAACAAAACAAGCATCTTATGTGGAACTGCTTCTCTCTGCAGTGCTGATTGGCCTGCCACTGTTTCTAATGAGTTCCGAGCCCTGAGGAAAGGAGAACAAGACACCAACACACTGTGGAGGATGCAGCACCTCAAAAACAACCAGACACTATGTTGGACAGGTCTGATGAAATGTGATAGTCTGTTAATTAAGTTTCAGCGCACACTATCTCACACCGTCCCCCTACACTTACACACACACACACACACACACATACAACAAACACGTCAGTGGTAAATTGGACACACTAAACAATATTGCCACGGCCAGTGAGAGAGCGTGAGTAACCAGCCACTTGTGATCAGGAAGCTGTTCTCTGGGGTGTCTGTTTAAAGTGGCAGAAGCCTGGAGCTCTGCTAACACACAAAAGCAGCCAGAGAATTTCCTGGCCAAAATGAAGCGTCTGAGAAGCTATTTGACTCTTTCTCTCGTTCTGTCTCTATCTCTGTGTTTTAGCGTGTCCCCGCATGGGATTGAGTGTGTGTGTGGGGGAGGGGGGGGGGGGGGGGAGGGGTTAGCGGGGGAAGGAACTGGGCTGGTGGGCGGCAGATAGATGCCCTCTAGGGGCCAAACACAGAGCAGAGAGAAAGCCTTATAAGAGGTGGATCTGGCAGCGGGCCAAGAGGATTGATGCTGGGGAGGTCTGGAGAGCTTTCTTGACACAGCAGTCTTTGCTTAATGCGTGTGTCTGTGTGTGTGTGTGGTTTGAGGGAAAATATATAATTTGGTTTCCTTTGCAAGATGCTCCATCTAGTCCTCTCAATGACACGTTAATCTGTGGAATATGTGCAGACAATGTGTTTATCTAGAGAAGAAAAAGGGAAAAAAACCTAAATGATGTCATTTCTCCTGGAAATAAATACAGTGATGAGGCGCCACCCTCTGTCTTTCTCTGTATCTGCTGGTGATGCATGTTAACCTGCTTGGCTAGAGTAAACAATGCAAATCAGTATATTCTAGAGAGGTTTAGAGAAGCTAAAGGCACACTCCTGACATGACTTCACCCAGAGATAGACCCCTTTCATCCCCACACACACACACACACAGATCTGTTCAGTATTCTGCTCTGGTACTCCATGTCCAGACAGCATGAAGTCTCCGCCCACATTACGCTTCGACCAATGAGATTCAAGAGCGAGTCTAAAGGGTTAACAGAACGTCTGGGCGGGGAGGAGCGCTGTGATTGGCTAATTAAAATGACGTCACCGATCCAAGCGACTCCAGAACTAGTTAAGAAGGAGCAGGATGGTAACTTTGTAGAAGAAGGGGGTTGAATTGAATGAGCAAGAGAAGCGTTAAAGAGTGACCTAAGCGACTGAGTGCCTGTGTGGGGGAGTTCTAAACCCCGCAGTGGTGTTGGAAAGACGGCTGAACATGGTGCAGCAGACTGAACACAGTGACAGCATGTCTCTGGAAGCCACTGACTCCGAGGAGCACGAGCTGCTGCTGATGAGGGCGTGCAGGAGCCCCGTGCCGGTGAAGCCGGACTGGTGCAAGACTGCAAGCGGCCACATCAAGAGACCCATGAATGCGTTCATGGTTTGGTCGAAAATCGAGAGGAGAAAGATCATGGAGCAGTCTCCGGACATGCACAACGCGGAGATCTCCAAGAGGCTGGGGAAGCGGTGGAAAATGCTGAAGGACGGCGAGAAGATCCCCTTCATCCGGGAGGCAGAGAGACTGCGGCTCAAACACATGGCTGACTATCCTGACTACAAGTACAGACCTAAGAAGAAACCGAAACTGGACACTTCTACTAAAGCAGCAGCCTTGCAGTCTCCGGAGAAAACCAGCATGAAATCTGTCAAAGCTCCTGGAAAGAAATGCACTAAATTGAAAACGACCAAGGCGGTCAGGACCAGACCCTCCAGCGACCCCCGCTATGACTACGTGTTCACCAGCTTTAAAACCAGCAAGGCCATCAAGAGGGAGTTTACTGACGACGAGGAAGAGGACGACGACGACGACGAGGACTTTGAGGAACATCTAGCCTCTCGGATTAAAGTGGAAGAGGAGGACCCCCTCCCCTGTAGCATAGCCAAAGTGCCCGCGAGCCCCACGCTCAGCTCCACGGCGGAGTCTGAGGGCGCGAGCATGTACGAGGAGTCTGGGAGCGCATGCGGGGGGGCTCCTGCTCCTAATAATAGATTGTTCTATAATTTCAAGAACATCACGAAACAGAGCACACACTGTCCTGCTTCACTGTCACCAGCATCATCCTTCAGGTCAGTCTCCACCTCGTCCAGCTCTAGTGAGGATTCGGATGATTTACTGGTGGACTTCAGTCTAAACTTGGCATCTGGTGCTCATGCATCCGAGCTGGGGAACTCCAGTTCAGGAAACCTGTCTCTTTCTCTGGTGGATAAAGACTTGGACTCATACAGCGAGGGCAGCCTCAGTTCTCACTTTGAATTTCCAGACTATTGCACCCCGGAGCTGAGTGAAATGATTGCAGGGGATTGGCTGGAGGCGAACTTCTCTGACTTGGTGTTCACCTACTGATCTGCTGGAGGAGTGTGTGTGTTCAGGAGCACAGATCAGTCTGCTGCCAGCCCTGTGTGTGTTCAGGGGGGCAGATCAGTGTGCTGCCAGCCCTGTGTGTTCAGGAGCACAGACCTGTGTGCTGACAGCTCTGGGGATGTTCCACAGGAGGACGATGCACCACAAACTGAAAACGACACTCGTTACAATGTGGTACTTTTTTGTTGTTGCAAAAACAGTGACGTTTGTCACCATGACAGGGTTTTCTGGATTTTCCTGGGGTCTGCAGTGAAACTGCTCCGTTTGAAGTGGACCACACTGAGTAGAACCTGAACTATGCATTCCTGTCCCACTTGTAACTACTTGGGTCTGATACACGGCTGGGCTGAATTTGGGCAAATCTGATAACACTGTTCAGGATGTAACTTTTCAACACAAAAAAAGTTTTATGTGATTTCTGTATTCCACAATTGGTTATTTTGTTATCAGTTCCAGGTTCCGTCTTGGTATGGAAATGATAAAGCAGGCTGACCCGCTATAAAACACAGATGTGGCAGGAAGCATTTTGATACATAACCAACATACCTCATCTTTTTAAAAAAGTAAAATATTTTCAGGCATATTTTTGTACAGTAAAAGGGAATGTTGTTACTGTGCGTTCAGTGGGGTTTTCAGGCACTTCTACCCGGTTTCATTTACGTTTGGCATGCAAGGATTAAATTATATCAACTTGCATCCAAATGCCTTGATTTTTATTTTAAGCAAGGGTATGTACAGAAGTAGATTCAATTTGGTGCATCTAAGGAGTAAATTGGAATTGGGGAATATAGACCTCGTTGCTGGTACTAGATACAAGATTGTATATGTTCTGTAAAATAGTAAAGTTAGGAGTTTATGTATATTGGTGTGAATGGGTCCCAAATAGCAGGTGTGAAACTGGATCTTTTTTGCATTTTATCATCTTAATGGCACATGTTGTTTTCTTCATTATTTTGTGCAATATAGGCTACTCTTAAAAATGGACCATCCGAGTTTTTTGTAGCAATTGAAATGCATTTCTTGTCGTCATGCTGAAGTCTGTATCTTGACAAAACTGAATAAATCAGCTGGAACTGAAGAGATTGAGCTTGTTTCTTATAGCATCACGTGTGGCAGAGGTGGAGGACTGGCAGGTAAAGAATCCTCCACTGTTGATCAGGAATCACCAGGTTTGTTTTGAAATGTCCAGGAGGGGCTTCTCACTGACGTGACATTCATGTCATGTAAAACTCTGAACTAATGAACACTTTGGTTGGACATCACATCCACTCACCTGTCAAGACTCACTAAAGATGCACTGTAGGTCATTTGCTCTTGCACAGCCATTTGAAATGGCTTGATTGATCATATGTAAAGGTTGTTATGTGTTAGAAGTAGATCTGAGGTACTTCTAGTCTTTTGTAGTCTCAAGTTCTGTTATTGTGATCTTGGTAATAATTACATTTGGTCATAGTGGATTAAACCAGCGTTTATCATAAGGGGACGATCTCTATTGGCAGTTTTGAACGTATCCATCTTTCTGCTAAGGCATGAAGATTGTCACCTTTTAGAATCTAGAAGTGTCTTACAATGAGGTCACACACAACATATCTCCCACCAGACCATATTGATGCACATTAACTTCATCTCCACCTACAAAGATTTCAATAGCTCTATACAAACTTCCAGTGGTTATTGAGCTGCTAACATTGTAGTGGCCAACTTATGTGGCATTTCAAAGGATCAATGCAAACAGCCGCCTGTATTGACTTCACAAAGGCCCTTAGTCAAGACTCCCATCTTGATAGGGGCACAAAAAGCTTCTCCTCTCTATGGGATAAGATAAGACTATGAAAACAAACAGCTGATGCTATCGCTTTATGTTGAAGTTCATACATGATGTCTCCCTGCCATCGATGTGTCCTCAAAGAAGAGATATGAAAGTATCTACGCAGGTTCAGGATGGGACTTTATGTCTTGTGGGATGTTATGAACAAGTGCACACCAGTAGGAAGAATAGAGACAAGGGTCAGAGGTCATCTTTCTCTACACTACTCTCCCTACTGGTCATGTGACAGGAGAAGCAGCCAATCATAATACAATGATGCCATGGTCAACATGATCAAATAAAAATAACACTAATAATGGAACTGTACATAAACCCAACCCTCCAGCCCTCCAAAGAGCACCTCAAGTGGGCTGCATATGTACTGCATTTTAGGGTTTGGTTGTAAAATCCCTGTGAGATGTTGAAAAGGCAGAATCTTTATCCATTTGGACTCGACGGGAGCTGGGGTGGAACAGTGGAGTTAGAGTGAACAAGCATGGATCAGCTTTACTACACAGAGAACCTCATTCTGCCTTTTGATTCAAATCCGCTGTGCTTTTCTAGAACTGACATCAGATGCTCTTCCTGTTTGAGAAAGCGGGGGAGAGAAAAAGAACAGAAAAAACCTGCTGGCAACGAGAGAGCAGATCCAGTGACACGCGAAAACTTAAAGGACGGCCTGAAATCATTAGCAAGCACAGCACACAGATAGACCTCAAGGCTGTTGCACTCCTAATGTTGTTTAGAGAATCTCAGCTTGGCTTGATTCCTATTTAGTGAGAGAGGCAGGGGAGGCTTGTTCAGCCTTGTTTGAAATTTATTGCATTACTGCGAATTGGCTTTATGGGATGTATTTATTTGCAATTTTACAGCTGCCCCTCCCACTCTGCCACACATAGCTCTACCCAGGCTGCTGTGGGGGGGCTGATTGGTCCCACAAATAACCACAAAGAAGTGACACTATTTTTGTTTTTTTGGTTTAGAGTAAGGAAGAAAAATAAAGAGTTTACTGCTGGTGTGGCTACAGTGCAGCAGATAAAGATGAACACAACGTCATGGTGGGAGATACATCTGATGATCGCTAACCTGGAAACAAGTTGTTTTGATAATGTCCCTTAATCTGATGTGACCAGATTGGAACAGATGCAAAACAAAAACTAATAGTCGAGTGGGTCGGGATAAAGAGTTTATGTGTGTCTCCTCATCTATTATCTCTATGCTTTTCATAATCTGCTTCAGTAAAGCTCTTAACCAAGGCTCATTGATGTCTGACCCACAATCAACACAGAGAACACACACTGTCCTGCTGGGCAAGAAGGCAAATCTGTCAGTCAAACTAGGCCTTTCTGGTTGTGTAACAGCCTACAGGAGCTCTGCTCTGCTCCTCTGCTGAGTACGATGATCTATAGGAAGGAAAGACACTATCTGGGCCTGAGCCAGACTGCATAGGGCTGATGATCCACTCCCTGCTGTATCCCTGCACAGTATGTCAGCGGAGAAGGGGGGGGAGGGGGGTGACTCCAGAGCACACAGCTTTTTCTCATCACTTGTCCTCCTGTTGGAACCTAAAGAGGATTTTCATTTTCAAGCCTAGTTCACCAGCCTTAAATATGTCAATGCTTCTAATTGTGAAAGTATGTTGAGTTTGTGTCTGTGAAGCTTTGGCTTTTCTCTCTCTCTCTCTCCTCCCCTTTGCACAAGGTATTCAAGATACCTGAAGGGGTTTAAAGCATGGACGGCGAGCACAGATTTCTTTCATCTCACCTCCCTTCACGCTCATCCTTGGAACAATTGCCAAAAGGGGAATTCAATTTCGACTGGACCAGCAAACTCCCCATTCAAATTCATTTCAGTCTAACACTGGCCTAATTCCATTGTGTGCACATCGCACGGCAACCATTGTAATCCCCCATTATAGGGCTCCCCCCCCCCTCACCCCCTCACCCCCTCCCCCCCCCCCCTCATCCCCCCTCCCACTCCACCACTCTTTAGGTTGCCCAGGTTACCGACCCAGACCAACCGCTCCCTTGTCACATCAGCAGTCAGTAGCTCTAATTTGAAAGTCGATCTTCTGGCCGCCTCAGTGGATGATTAGCACAGGAAGCTGTGGGTGCCACCGAGGTTAATGATGATGAATGTAAGACCAGGGCCTTTGTGGCTTTTTGGGGTTCTAGAAGTGGATTTAAACTGTCCCAAATGTCTCTCCCAGACTAAGATCCCTTTAGGGATTCTGGATTCTTTTTTTCTCTTTGTCTGGATAGCTAGACTTTATTTAATTCATAATCTTATAATCTGTGTTTAATATCATAATCTTCTCAGGTTGTATTGGTGTCTCTGGATTTGTAACAAGCGCAGATGTAATGTTGTAGTCTCATTTGATTTCAAAGACTTCTGGCTCTGTTTAAATGTGTGTCCTGTTCCCAGAGTTGCTGTATAATGTACAGTAGATTAAAAAAAGAAATCCTAGGTAAAAAATATAGTATGGCATCTGTAACTCTCATTCTCCTTGTACAGTACATATGGACTAAAAGGCACAGTTAGCTTTTTTGTGTGTGTTATGAATCTACAGTAAGAGTATTCTGAAAGTAGGTCATTTTTAAAGAGACGAACATTTGACGCTAAAACAAAACATAAACACTGTAATTGGATTACGATGTCCAGATTTGTACGAATGCAGATACTCTAATCCAGTCTCCTTCATGTAAATTAATGTACACACGCTCACACAGGTCACTGGGAATTCAAAATCCATAACCTTGATGTTGCCAACACTGGCCTCTGTACGTCACATGCCATTAGTTTCATACGAGAGGTTAAGGTTCTGTTTTTTGCACCGTCTATCAAGCGGCACTAAGAGATCTGCAATAAGATGATTTAACTGTGTCTGCTGGAGTTCATCCCACAGTTGGGAGTCTTCACCCTCAGCTCTCGACTTAACCGTAGACCCACTGGGGGTGTGACATGGCTTTATTGGCTTCCAGGTGCTGCCTCACAAAGTTTAACCTGACTAAAACAAGCCAGCAAAGCTGCTCACAGTTAGTGTAGAGGACACAAGCATGAGTACGGTACACTTTATCGACCCTAACAGCTCCTCCACTTAGATAGAGGTGGTGTGTGTGTGTTTGTGTGTGTGTGTAGGGGTGTGTGTGTGTGTGTGTGGGCGGGCGGTGGAAGGGCGGTTATGTGTTACCCACACTGACTGAATTGTGATTGCATTGATCAAACCTAACTGGGTCTCGCCTCTGAAAATAAGCCTTGTTAGTGATTTATAGAGACACCTGGTCATTTGCAGGTGGACATGCTGCAGTATATTTCTGTGGCTCAGTGGAGGACTCGCGGAGGACATCAGTCAAATCTCTAAATGAGAGCAGAGAAGCATCTCACCAGCGTGATCTGGAGCGATGTCATCCCGTTATGAAGGAGCTGCTGAAAGCACAGAGTGTCTAACTTCAGAAACAAAGTAGCACAGAATGGACTAATCATTAAAGCCCTCTCGTTATGTCGAGTCCTTAACGAAGAGTGGTGATTCAGTGAACCTGAGTGGGCTCGACACCCTGCCAGTCGTGTTCAGCGTGTGAGGTACGTCTTACATTTCGGTAACCGAACATTTGTAAGGCCGGGATGCATAAAAATCCCTTTAGAAGGGCCTCTAAATGGGCCTCTAAAGGGCCTCTAAAAGGGCCTCTAAAAGGGCCTCTAAAGGGCCTCTAAAAGGGCCTCTAAAAGGGCCTCTAAAAGGGCCTCTAAAGGGCCTCTAAAAGGGCCTCTAAAATGGCCTCTAAAGGGCCTCTAAAAGGGCCTCTAAAAGGGCCTCTAAAATGGCCTCTAAAGAAGTGACAGTACCCCTTCCTCATCCTTAAAGTATCAACTTCGTTAGCCCACTAATTGCTGAGCATTTAAAACAAGCTAGGCCCGGGGGTGGCAGAGGACAGCTCTCCCTCTGAGGTGAGCCCTGACTGACAGCCCAGACCTGCATTTACCCTGCTGTGTTTTAGACAAGAGCTCACTGTCGTCACTCACCCAGACACACTGTGTCATTAAACCAAGCAGAAGTGACATACTTGGGTGACTTTTTTTCTCTCTCTCTCTCTCTCTCTCTCTCTCTCTCTGTCTCTCTGTCTCTCTCTCCTCTCTCTCGCTCTCTCTCTCTCTCTGTCTCTCTCTGTCTCTCTCTCTGTCTCTCTCTCTCTCTCGTCTCTCTGTCTCTCTGTCTCTCTGTCTCTCTCTCTCTCTCTCTCTCTCTCTCTGTCTCTCTGTCTCTCTCTCTCTCTCGCTCTCTCTCTCTCTCTCTCTCTCTGTCTCTCTGTCTCTCTCTCTCTCTCGCTCTCTCTCTCTCTCTCTCTCTCTCGCTCTCTTTTCTGACGTGGTGTAATTGTGGAGGAAGTGCAGTGTGTAATAGACAGGTGAGTCAGACTCCAGAACAAGCAGACCTGGGTCACAGCTCCCAGCGGTCACATGGTCTTCTAGATTGTTCTGTACCATGAAGGCACTGCAGGCAAAACAAGCCCAACATTCACCTGCCGGCCAGGTGCTGCCTTCGAGGTAAACAAAATAGTAATTTTCCTCATGGTTGTTTTTTTTTGTAAGGCCGCGAAATAGTTTGAGAAACAAACATGATGTGTCTGTTTGAACACCTTAATAACAGAATATGCTGAGTGACCCTGTACCACCCAGCCTGTGAGCCGTCTGAGGAGAAAGTGCACTTTACAGTCCAGGATGAGCCTTAATCTTTATGAACATGACACGGCTCACCTCACAACGCTGCAGAAATGGTAAATCAATGACTGTGCATCGCATTCAAGCTCGCCCTGGCGGCTGAGAACCCAGACTTCACCCCATTAAGTCACATTGGAGATGTGTTAAAAAGGCTTCCTAATGGCATGTCATGAATAGTGAGGGAATCTAATAGGCTCAGGATTAATCTGATTCTACCCCACCCCACCCCCCACCCACCCCCCTCCTACTCCAAGTGCACTTACGATAGACAGCGTCAGTCTCTTTCTATCCGAAGGTGCCTCGTATCAGAGTCTCTGTTAGAGGGTTCAGGCTTCAGCAGGGAGCTGTGAGTCCATGCATGTGACTTGCCGTAGTTGGAGATCATCTCAGACTGCTCCTCCAGGGACTCTCCCCATGCTGGAGAGATCTTTTGTACCTTTATTTAGGGCAAAATACACAGGTGCCTCTTGGTACAAGGTCAGCTCTCTCTCTTCTTTGAAAAGACCTCATCCATTATCGTCGAACGCACCAAGCAGTTCACAGGAAGTGGATGCTGCGCTCTCCAAACATTCTTGGAGAAGCCTCGCCCCCACCCAGGCCTCTCCTGAGGTGCGTGTCAGAGGATGTGTGAGGAACAATTCCAGATGGGGGTGAAAAGGACACGGAGCTGCTCAGGCCAAACCGTGTGTGCGCCTGGATGAAGTGCTCTCAAGGCAGCCATTTTGTTACGTGGAGTTACAAGGCTTCGATACAGCTTGTCATTAGTAACACATGTGTGATGTATGTTTTGTTTTATGGACGTGTATCATCCTTTTCCATCTGGATGAAAGTGGAAGCTCAGCCATGTGCCAGATGACCAAAACATTAGTTTTTTAATTCATGATACTCAACATGATCTTGTTTGAATCATTGCTCCACATGTGTTGTATTAGCTCCATAGTCAGACCGTTCAATTGCCTGGATTGTAGACTGATGATTGTAGATCTTTAGCAGACGCTCTTATCCAGAGCAAATTACAGCAAGTACAGGGAAATTCCCACCTGAGGCAAGTTAGGGTGAGGAGCTTTGCCCAAGAACACAACGGCATGTTGGCACGGCCAGGATTTGAACCTGCAACCTTCCGATGACTAGCCCGATTCTCTCACGGTTTAGCCACTTGACTCCCATGTGATAAGTACCATGGACTCATATAACGGATTATATGACAACTGACGGCCAACGCCACATTTGCAGATGTAGATACTGATGTTAAGAACGGAAGGAAACACAATTCAAATGAACCTAAACACACGTCTGTGTGCCTTATCTCAAGAGCACCATGTCCCTGACAGTGTGATGTTTCAGGGTGTCCACCACCCCTGGCAGGTTGTGACTGTGGGGCTGAACGTCTCATCCTGAGGTTGGCACCATCTACTGAGATCCGAATGGCTGCAGGGCTGCAATCCAGCCACGCTCAAGGGAGGTGTTGGCACCGTTGTTATGGCACCGTTGTTATGGCACCGTTGTTATGGCACCGTTGTCATGGCACCGTTGTCATGGCACCGTTGTTATGGCACCAGTCAGATCTCATTGGGTTTCCTGACGGCTCTTCCTGTTGAGTCTGTTCAGCTTTGGTGTTTGACCCCCCCCCCCCTCTCTCTCTCTCTCTCTCTCTCCGTTTCCCATACTGCTCAGCTGCATCGCTGTTCATGTCTCTGCCCTTAACCCCCCCCCCCCCCACACACACACACACACCCCCACCCCCCTCCACCCCCCACCACACACAAGCGCGCGCACACTCACGCCCCCCCAAAACGACTTAAGTTGGAATACACAAACACACGCATGCACTCCACCACCTCTCACCCCCCTCGCCCCCCCCCCCCCCCCCCCCCCCTCCTCGTCCCTCCCCCGTCCCCATCCCAGCTCGAAAGACAGATAAGCCAGGCTCTCTGTTACTTCCTGCTGATTCTCCAGATAAGAGCAGCCCTGTGAGCAGTGAGAGCGCTCCAGTGCAACGCCCTCTGTGGGAGGCAGATCCATGAGAGAGGCTGCTCTTCACCGCTCTGAAAACCAGAGCAAACGGCTCCCTTTAGAACTCATTTACTCTCTCAGAATCCACTTAATCCAGAGAGGAAATTATAGGGCTTTTTCATGCTTTTGCGTATATACCTGAAAAACAATCTGCCAATATATCCTGAGTCCTGCGTGGGGAAATGTGAGTTTAGATCATGTAGCATTCGTCCTGGAGGACTGTTAACCTTGGAGAATGTAGTGACGCTCTCCTCGGTGTTGGGATCAGGAGATTCATGACTTCAGGGGAACAAAAGAGTGACTGGAAAACAGGAAAAGACCTCCTCCGCCTCACCCTCATCCCAATTTAGAGGCTTCATCCGTGTTTTGATATGAACCATCATGTGTAAACACGACACCGAGGAACACAACTGTACTTCTGAGAATGCTTGATACTCATAGCATGCGGGAAGGGGGGGAGGGGGAGGGGGGGGGGGTGGTAGGGGGGGGGGGGTTGCCCTCTAGTACAGAAAGGCTGTCAATAAAACATCATTTTTTTGTTGGTTTGTTTTTCTCTCTCTATCAAACAGATGTAAATAAGTACAAGACACAACTTGTTCCTTCAAAGCTCAATAGATTTTCCAGGAGGTCTATTTCAGTTATTTTACATCAGCACTAAACACACACACACCGTTTTGTCAAACTTTCTTGAACGATTGCTTCTTTTCTTTCATTTTCCGGAAGAAATGAACTGGGACATTGATATTCTCAGTTTGTGTGTGTTTGTTTCTCTGACAGGGTAATTGGCCGGTCTATATTATCCCCAACACCTCATAGCCTCAGAAGCATATTGGTGCGCTGAATCGATTAGATTGATTGGGCATGTGTAGTCTTGTCCAGTTTGTGGATTGTGTTTGAAAACTTGCTGGTGAGCTTATTGAGTTGTTTTAGGGCTGTTAAAGAGGAGGTTCTGCACTTTCCTGTCTGACAGAGTCCAGCTCATCTGAACTCCCGCTCTCCTTGTGGTCAGGAGTACGTTTAAAGAAAGTCCATCTTTTCTCTCTCTCTCTCTCCATTCCTCAGATCGTTGAATCGTCTTTGCATCCATGGGAGTTTAAGCAAACACACAGGTGTCTTTGGACGTCCCAGCAGATTGTATCATGCATCACATGCATAAAACATGTTTGCGGAGAGACTTTGAAAGGCGGTGTTTTGAAAAATCATATTATTCTGAAGATATTTACAGTTCCAGTGTTGTTTTTCCATCGTTAGTGTATTCGTGGGAAAAGCTAAGGAGATCTGTATGTTAGCAAAGGGGGACAGCACACAATGGCTTAAACGTTAATTACATGTTGAAGCGTGCCTGAAGACACACTCTGTCACACACAAACTGCACAACACCAAGTCATTAAAACAGGAGACAGGGGGACTGTTCTCAAATTCAAGAGACATGGAAGAGAGGAAGACACAACAGCTGTCAGAATCCTGCCTCCATCTGCCACAGACTGGGTGCTCGTCAGACCGAAGCTCAGCCAATAGAAGATCTTTCCAAGCCAAAGGAGAACCAATCGCAGGAGGGTGGGGGTGTATCTGGAGGTTATCTCTCCCAGCTATAATTAAGCAGTGGAGGCTGGGCCCCTATTCTCTCTTTCTCTCTCTGTCTCTCTCTCTCTCTCTGTCACACTCTCACTGTGTCTCTCTCTCCCTCTTCTCTCACTCTCTGTCTCTCTCTCTGTCTCTCTCCTCCTCTCAAGCTTGCAATGTTCCCGCTCATTTTTCTAATTAATATGTGTCCCTCACCCATCACAATGCTCCCTATGTGTGAAACAACTAATTGGCTGGTTTAAAGTCCAGTCTGTGGGAGAGGAGGTGCTGTTCCCCCCCCCCCCCCCCCCCCCCCCACAACAAATCATCATGTACGTTTAGTGCTAATGGCTGAAGTTTTCCAGAGGTCTGACTAAGTGGCGTAACCACTCTCTCTCTCTCTACCACTCATAGCAGGAACTTATGCCACCAGATATCAGACTATTTTTGTCTCAAAGCTTCAATACAGACTGTCTAATATCACCGCACCCCGCCTTGGCCCTGCTCAACCGGCTTGGATCTGGGCCAAATGCAATGTTTACTTGTCTCATAGCCAGTAATTCAAACCAAATGGACAAATTTACACAAGGTTTTAAAGAGAACCGACCCTGTGCATAACTGACTAGTTCATTTCCCTACCAGGAACACGCTCATTTTCTCACATGACATGTTATGAAATCAAACACAATGAGGGTGATTGTTGTGACAAGAAAAAAAATGCTAAATCTGCATTAAAAAATGAATAAAAAACACTGTAGCTCTCGTGTGATTTGGAACGTCAGTATTTTAAGAGAAGATATTTTCATGCTGCCCACAAACAAATGCATCATTTCACGTCATAAAACAGCCAAGCTGAATACTTTCACTTGGTCCTGTTTTGAATGAGCAGTTTTAGCAATGTTTCTAAACTAATCCGTTAGCAATAAGCTAACTTTGTGGGCTAGGTTGAGGTGAACCTTGTGGGCGGATCTTCAGCTTGTTCTGTATCCTTTAGTCCTTTAGGGATTTAAGCATTTTACAAACAATAATGACAGGATTGCTGGCGGGCAGAAGCAGGCTGTTATTGGTGGGATTCGTGTTGGTATTGGTCAACATGTGACAGGATTATAGTTGCCTCTTGGTAATACTTAAAATGTGTGTTTTTGTGTATATATATGTGTGTGTGTGTGTGTGCATGGTATGTGGACACATTAGTGCACATGTTGATGTGAGTCCTGTACGTGTGTGTGTGTCACATGCGGTACTGTACACCCTGAACCACGTCACGCTGACGTCGGTTGCCGTGGATGCGAGAAGACTCAGAGAGCGTGACTGTATATTTAACAACCCCCGCCTCGATCTCACTGTCATCTAATTCACTTTTGTAGAGGGGGAAAAAACAATAAACATAATCGAGGGCTGATTACAGGCCCCCTTCGTGCTTTGGTTTACCAGCAGATGCTTGCCATTCCTAAGAAATGTCTGATTTAGACCGGAGCTATCCGTTTACAACAATCGCAGCCCCATTATGAGAGCCTTCTTAGGTGATATCAAAGAAACAGCAAGTTGAGACCATGTGGGTTTGATGGCAAAATAAGATACTTTGCTGACATCATCTTGAAAACACATGAGAGGAATTTGCTGTATGTGTTTGCTCGCCTCAGCTGCGATGACCTCTGTGAACTGCAGGGGCCATCCTTGGCCCCGCCCCAAACGCCCACCAAGACTCCTCATTCGCTGGCTGTTTCATCTCACACAATCTAGCATCTCCATACCTTGCTTCCCAGGAGGAATGAGCTGATAAACCCCACTTCAGTGATGAACAGTTTGGAACATTGTCGGTGAGCCACCGAAAGGAATATCAACTCAACTATGTATTTGACCTGACGATTGAACATTGAAAGACTTTGTGGGTGTCTCTTAACCCCCTCAGACCGCTTCATCGCCCGGGTCCTGGTGTCCGTGTTCAGGTCCAGTTTCCAGCCTGGGTCCAGCAGGGTAGCAGCAGCTCTGTGCTGGTCCTCTGGTCCTCTGGTTCTGGCAGGCTGGCTCGTCAGCATGTTCCCACCCTCTGCCTGTGTTGGTCTCTGGAATGGCAGCAGCGAGTTGAGGAGGCCTCTGAGGCTGGTATGCCTTTCATCCGCTGAGTAACGTGGTTACACTGTTTTTGTTTTGGGGGGGATCAAGGGGAAAAACGAACCAAAAAAAACCCTGTCTTGCCATGCCAGAGCATGTATTTATAACGTGTCTCATAAAGCTTGTGGTGGTGGATAGATTTTAAAAGCTTGAGACGTCCCCGGCCACCCTCTCCAGTGAAGGAGTGGGGACTCTTATGGCCCCTGTGACCCCTGTGACCCCTCGTTTGGATAGAACTGCAACAAACTAGGTTCAGCCTTAGCGGATTAATACTGAGGACCGAAACGGAAAAATAACTGAGATCTGTCTGAGAACCATGACACCTTCCCCCCCCTGAATTGCCACACTGCCACTGTCAGCTGGTGTAAGGGGGCGGGACTGGTGACAGAGTGCAGAGCTCTGCTTGTTGGGCTGAGGAGGTGGGTGGGGTGAGGAGGGGGAGGGGAGGGGTGTGGAGGGGAGGGGGGAGGGGAGGCAGGAGGCAGACCAAGAGAGACGTGCCTACACTGTAGAAACTGAAATGTTACATTAGCTCAATTGGTTTGATGAAATGAATAGTTTCGAGTCCTTAAGAGTTGAAGCGTGGGGTCCTTTGAGCGAAGTACACCTGCATATAAAGGTGTTTACTCAATTGATCCAGTTCTTTAACTCAAATAGCTTCTAGGCAATTCATTTAATCAACAAAGAAAAAACATTTAGAGTAAACTTAACCTGTTCGGGTGCACAACGTAGAGGGACTTAACAACAACACTTCTCCACGGCATCATGCAGACTGTGACAGGATGGTGTGGGGGTTGGATAGAAGGGAAGTCTGGCATGTTGGCAGGCGGAGGGGGGCAGGGGGGAGGGGGGGGGAGGCGGGGGGGGGAGGCGGGGGGGGGAGGCGGGGGGGGGGAGGCGGGGGGGAGGCGGGGGGGGGGGAGGGGGTGTCTGGTTCTGGTCTCTCTACTTCACTTGGGTGTGTGGATATGTCTAGCCTGCAGCGCTCAGGCTCTCTAATGATGTTGTAATTGTTCCAGAGGACTCGACACTCAGCCCTATCAGCACAGCGTCAGGGAGGGAGGGAGGCAGGGAGGCAAGGAGGGAGGGAGGGAGGCAGGGAGGCAAGGAGGGAGGGAGGGAGGCAGGGAGGGAGGGAGGGAGGCAGGGAGGCAAAGAGGGAGGGAGGGGCAACAACAGTATCACCTCCACAGAGCTAAGAATGTGACAAGTAGCCGAGCAGAAGCTGGGATCTAACCAGCTTCAGTCACAAGGCTTTGGTGTTCTACCTGACTGGTTTGATTGACAGGCTCTCGGTCTGTACTGGTACCTGCAGAGGATGAAGGTTCAGCTGTGGAAGCTTGATGACTTCCGCTTCATTCCTACTATTTAGAATCCTTTTTTTGTTTGTTTTTGTCACCACTAACCCTAACCCTTTTTGTTCAGCTTAACATTTTTAAACTGATGCATGGTACCCCGGTACAGTGACATTACAAGGCTGTAGATTCCTGTTCATCATCTATCTCTCTCTCTATCTATCTCTCTCTCTCTCTCTCTCTCTCTCTCTCTCTCTCTCTAAAGCCTGCATCCAGGAGAATGCCTTCGCTCAATGCTTGTTTGCTTAGATTACCCATAATGCAATTGGATCTGATGATTGGTGGATTGGATCCATGTGACGGTGTGCCCAGGGGTCAAGGGGTCAGGGGGTCAGAGAATGTGAAAGAAGCTTCTAAATCCAGGCTGTTTGCTCAACTGTTGAGAATTAGGATCTGCCCAGTTCATTTTCCGGAGACTAAACATGATTTCAGTCAGATTCCAATTACCGCCCGAAGCCTTCTGCAATCTAGATGTTTATGTTATTCTCTCTCAATCAAGAGGCTACTGAGCTCAACTGCTGCATTCTGTAAACTGGCTCTCTACCCTTTCAAAAAATGCAAGGTCTAATGATCTTACTGGGGAAGGATTTATTCGGCTAGTACACTTGACAATTATTCATGTAGCAGACGCTTTTAACCAAAGCGACTTCCAAACAACAAAACATCTGTTGCAGTTACAGAATGTAATTATTGCCAACATAGAAATTTGCACAATTGTTTAATGTCCGTTAACCATAAATACCTTAAATGAATGCATGCTGGTGTGTTTGTGTGTGTGTTGAAGTTCCTGTGAAAGGGTTCTCTCTCTTCCCCTATCCTACCTCCATCTTCACCCCTCCCTCCCTCCCTCATCTCCAATCTCCTCCTCCTCCCTCTCCTCCTCTCCCCCTTCCCTCATCTCTTCTTTCTCCCCCATGCTAGCCGTGCCCTCTGCTGAAGCACTAACCACAGCTGATGATGTCAGCATGTTGGGGCAGTTATCAGAGCTGGCTCCCTCAGGGAGGCGTCGGATGGCAGACTGGCGTTCTGCTCCACCCCCCCCCTCCCCCACCCCCCCACACCACCACAGAGCTCAGGGACTCATATCATATCCCTACGCTGCTGTCACATCACACCTACCATCAGTCCTCCACGTCTACCTGTCTGCCTGCCTGCCTGTCTGCCTGTCTGTCTGCCTGCCTGCCTGTCTGTCTGCCTGTCTGCCTGTCTGTCTGCCTGTCTGCCTGTCTGCCTGTCTGTCTGTCTGTCTGCCTGTCTGTCTGCCTGTCTTCCTGTCTGTCTGCCTGTCTGTCTTCCTGTCTGTCTGCCTGTCTGTCTGCCTGTCTGCCTGTCTGTCTGTCTGCCTGTCTGTCTGCCTGTCTGTCTGCCTGTCTGCCTGTCTGTCTGTCTGCCTGCTTACCCGTATGTTTGTTTCTTTCACTAACAAACAGTCAGACAGACGAGCATTAAGTACCCATAATTCACCTGTCAGTGGTAATGTACAGCTATCACTGCCTCGTGTTTTTCAGTGTGATACATGGTTATGATCACCACACATTCCAAACATTCCTGTCGCCCATGTTTGGGTTTCCTTTGGTTTAACACCGTCTGGATCCTGTGTGACTGCTGCCGGAATAATCTTCTTCAGTTGCCATTTGTGAAATACCAAACCCCATTCATGGCCCATATAACCTTTCACTTGACTTGAACTATCTTTCACACACACATACACACACGCACACACACACACACACACACACACACACACTCAATCAACTGAATCTCCAGAGCTCATCTGTGCCGTTGAGTCAGTGAGATGTGGAGATGAAGCACTTCTTCATGCAGGGAGGGACAAGCGAGCACAAACACATAAAGAAAACACCTGATCCCCCTCCCAGTTCACCCTCACACTGAGGTGTGTCTCTATTGATTGCCGACATGCTGTATCTGTTGTACCCGTGACAGCGTGCGACCGATATGCAATTTAACGGCTCTTATTTCAGTGTTGTTCAAACCAGACTTAAGGCCTCCTGGACAGTATTTTAGGTGTTTCTACATTGATCTGTGTGTGTGTGTGATTGTATTTTGTGCACGATTGTGTGTATGTGTGTGTGTGTGTGTTTGCATGCGTTTCTGCGTGCGCACGTCTTCAATTTCATCATTCCGTCTCAGCGATACGCCTTGTCTCTCGCTCCCAGCTTTAAAGTCACACCCGCTAGAGAAACCCATGCCCAGGGAGAATATGCTTGTGTGATTGACACGCCAATATTCCTGGAGTATGTGATATTCTCTTTTTCGAAATCAGTTGAATAGCTTGGCCGTGACCTTCCATACACTCCTTAAGGCCCTGATGACAGGTTATTTGGTCCGCTTCATAGCTCTGGCTGGAGACAGTGAGGCAGTGTTTTTAAGATTCTATGACATCATAGGTCAATGACATAGCATTTCATGT
>CM059327.1:13515008-13546995 GCA_030340685.1 Protosalanx chinensis
CCTTCCTCTACTACCTGCTCCTGTCAGACAGCAGCACAAGGTGAGGGTGACTCAGACCCAGTTCAGCTGTCAATAGAGACATGACAGGACTGCAGAATCACCAGTTCACACTTGATTGTTCGGTCCCCAGTTAATGGCTCTAATTACTTGAATGTGCTGGGGTGTACGTCTTCATTCAGCGTATTGAGTAGCGGGCAGGAGGCTTAATCTTCAACCGCCGAGGCTAAATTAACACCCAGGGAATCAATGAGAGAGGGAACAATGACTTTCTCCTCTATTTCGTTGGAGGGACCTTCCACGCTTTTCTCTCTTTTAATGGCGATGAATCAAACAAGGTCCAGGACGCAGACAGGAGCCTCTGAAAGGCAGAGATAGACAAGACTCTCTGGTCGTTATTCTATAATTATGTCCATAATGTCCTTGTGGCTGTGAGGCAGTAAGCAAGAGAGGGAGCACCTTGAGGAGCAGAGTGAAGCTCAGCTTCATTCTAACAGCAAACAGACATGTAATCCCCCTCCCTGTGCACCAGCTCTCTGCTTCCTCCTACAGCAGCACGGACTCTGAACATGCATGTTACAGAGCAGCTGAGCTTAGCATGTCTTAGCAGACACACACACACACACACACGTGTGAGAGCAGATGCAGCTTTGGACAAACTTCTTTGTTTAATCCAGTCACGTCCTCTCATGATAGATTTATAGATTTATGAATACATATTTGATGCTTCCAAATATAAATAAATCCTCCTCACTGCTCTGTACAGCGTCTGTCTGTACCTTTCATGTATTTTTGATGGAGTGAGATGGGATGATGTGGGATCTCTTTAGTGTGAGGCTCCCATGCCCTCCCCCTGCCTCCCCCTGCCACCCCCTGCCTCCCCCTGCCTCCCCCTGCCTCCCCCATCCTCCCCCTGCCTCCCCCTGCCTCCCCCATCCTCCCCCTGCCTCCCCCCTGCCCCCCCCTGCCTCCCCCCATCCCTCCCCCTGCCTCCCCCCCTGCCTCCCCCCTGCCTCACCCCATCCTCCCCCTAACTCTCCTGCCCTCCCCCTAACTCTCCTGCCCTCCCCCTAACTCTCCTGCCCTCCCCCTAACTCTCCTGCCCCTCCCCCTAACTCTCCTGCCCTCCCCCCTGCCTCCCCCGCCCTCCCCCAGCCTCCCCTGCCCTCCCTCCAGCCTCCCCCCTGACCTCCTCCAGCCTCCCCTGCCCTCCCCCAGCCTCTCCTGCCCTCTCCCCCCCTGCCCCCTCCCTCTGGCCTCCCCCTGGCCTCCCTCTAGCCTGGCCTCTCTCTTGCCTGACCATGGATGGATATAATGGACGTGGTGTGTTCGTGCTCCACAGCACACTGGAGCTCATTATCCAGCGGTCCTGAGCTGTCCAGAGGTGGAGCAGCAGGGTGGGTCTGTGCTGGTCCAGCAGTGTCAGCCCTGTCACTGCAGGGATAACCTACGCTAACACTTAGCTTAAACCCTGTGTGTACATGACAGAACCTCATTACAGTCAGAGGAGCTCGGCGCTAATTCTGTTGTTTTGTTTGTTAATGCGTTTTGTTGTTGTTGTCGGTTTTTTCCCCTACTTGTTTCACACAGTGGTCTGTCGAAATTTTCTAGTTTCTAAACAGAGGCTTTCTCTCTCTTATCTTATCTATCTCCTGTTCTCTGTCTCATTCTTTCTGGTTGTATGTCCCTCATCACCATCGATGTGAAGACATCTAATAAAGAGTTGCTGTAAGCTGTAGGCCCGCTGGCTCTGCGTGTGCCCAGGGGTACAGAAACATGGATAACCAACATGAATCCATCCTGCTAAACAAACAACTGGAGACTGGGCCTGTGATCAAGCATATGGATTTACAGTCGGTCCACCTTGACATGAGTCTCTACGCCAAGAATCGAAGAGAAGCCTTCTACAAGGAAATACAAAAAAAAAACAAAACACATAAAACATGATAGATGTATACGTTCTTATGAACCAAAATGTGGTTCGAGACTTGGGTCAGTTCTGCTTGGGAAATACTTGTGAAATACTTGGAAATACTTGGAAATACTTGTGTTTTCCTACCAGGATATCTGCTGGAAGCTGTGGATCATCCCACCCCAAGATGCTCCTCTGTGGGCCCAGAGCCCTCATCTTACCAGAGCCCTCATCCTACCAGAGCCCTCATCCCACCAGAGCCCTCATCCTACCAGAGCCCTCATCCTACCAGAGCCCTCATCTCCCACCAGAGCCCTCATCCCACCAGAACCCTCATCCCACCAGAGCTCTCATCCCATCCAGAGCCCTCATCCTACCAGAGCCCTCATCCCACCAGAGCCCTCATCCCACCAGAGTCCTCATCCTACCCCACCCCAGACCAGACCCCCCCCCCCCCCCCCCCCCCCCCCACCAGAAGCTCGGCAAGGCAAAAATAACATTCATCCACAAAATATTCAATCAACGGCTGGGGTACGGTGCAGATAAATAAAAAATGTCATCTTAAATGATGTTCAGGGCCTTGATTGAGGGCAGCTGGATTGGTGTTGACAGGTCCCAAACACAAAGTGTCAAATCATTAGCGCTGCTGCGGCTAGCAGATGAGCAGGTGATGGATTTGGCTGTCTGGATTCATTTCTGCAAAGGGAGGCCCCCACGTGCTCCACTAGCCAGGGGTGGAGCGCCGCATGTGAGCCTCTAATTAGCCTCCAACACCTCCGCTGCCCAGGATGTGGCAATCTAAAACAACAGCACCGTCCCTTCTGAAAGCCACGCCACAGATGGAAATATTTCGGATGTGCACATTTTCATTTGGACGTGTCGTTCTTTTGAATAGAGGGAAGAGGAGAGGGTTTAAGGGGGAGGAGGGGGGGGATGAAGCCTGAGGGAGGGGGGGGGATAGGGTGAACCGCAGAGGGGTGGGTGGAGGGGGGGGAGGAGGGGGTGGAGGGGGGGGAGGAGGGGGTGGAGTGCGTGGGGAGGAGGGGGTGAGTGGGGGAGGGAGGCGGGGGTGGAGGGGGGGGAGGAGGGGGTGGAGGTAATATTGTGAGACAGTTGTTAACAGAAGCGCCTCATTTCCATACACGGTCCACAGACTGGATGAAAATGAAAGGCAGAGGAGCGGAATGGGGACATTGTGATAAAGCAGAACCTGCATGTATTCATCCAGCAACAATTCACTTTTTGAATTGCTTAAGTGGCGCTGCTCGGAACTGGAACATGAAAGCTGCTCTAGTGGGGGGAGCAGGTATACAGGGGGCTACGCTTTCCTGCTCACTAAAAACACTAAACAACATTCAGCAGACTTACATTTACATTTAGGTACTTATCAGACGCTCTTATCCAGAGAGACTTACAGCAAGTACAGGGACATTCCCCCCGCTGAGGGCAAGTAGGGTGAAGTGCCTTGCCTAGAGGCAGGACTAGAGGCAGGACTAGAGGCAGGACTAGAGGCAGAACTAGAGCCAGGACTAGAGGCAGGACTAGAGGCAGGACTAGAGGCAGGGACTAGAGGCAGGACTAGAGGCAGAACTAGAAGCAGAACTAGAGGCAGGACTAGAAGCAGAACTAGAGGCAGAACTAGAGGCAGGACTAGAGGCAGGACTAGAGGCAGAACTAGAGGCAGGACTAGAAGCAGAACTAGAGGCAGGACTAGAAGCAGAACTAGAGGCAGAACTAGAGGCAGGACTAGAGGCAGAACTAGAGGCAGAACTAGAGGCAGAACTAGAGGCAGGACTAGAGACAGGACTAGAGGCAGGACTAGAGGCAGGACTAGAGGCAGGACTAGAGGCAGAACTAGAGGCAGAACTAGAGGCAGGACTAGAGGCAGGACTAGAGGCAGGACTAGAGGCAGAACTAGAGGCAGGACTAGAGGCAGGACTAGAGGCAGGACTAGAGGCAGGACTAGAAGCAGAACTAGAGGCAGGACTAGAGGCAGGACTAGAGGCAGGGACTAGAGGCAGAACTAGAGGCAGAACTAGAGGCAGGACTAGAGGCAGGACTAGAGGCAGGACTAGAGGCAGGACTAGAACACTTGATGACTTTTTAATGCGCAGCGACATCTAAGAACAGACTGCTTTACATCCATCCTGCCTCCATATTGATCACCGCAGATATTTGGTTGCTGGATGTAGAAACCCTGTCTGATTGGAAGATGGAGGGCGGGCCTGATAGACAGCACCCCTCTATCCTGTCCTCCCCCCCCCCACCTCAGTGAGCCCCCACAGGGCTGAGGAGGGGGGGGGGGCAGCTTCAGAGCCCTGGCCTCCATTACAACTGATGGATGTCAGGAGATAGAGAAACACCCACACAGAGAGAGGAAGAAAGCAGCCACCTCCACCACCAGCTCCGGATGATTATGGCTGCTTCCCCCCCCGCACCCCCCCCACCCCCCCGCACACCACAGGGGGATCCACTGCTTCAGTGCCCAAACCAATCCCAGTCTGGGGGGGATATGATGGGCCTCTTTTTCCAGGATCAAGCATAATATCTGTCGTCTCTCCCCCCTCTCTTCTCTCTCCTGTCTGTCCCTCCAAGCATCTGGCCTCCCCTGGGTGGCAGAGCGAGACGCCCAGAGGCACATCGCTGGGCCTCCCAGCCCTCACCCCCACCCCTCCCCCTCCCTCAAGGCTGGCAGACAGACCCAGTCACCCCAGTCAAATGGTTTCATCCAAGAAGAACAGTGCAGAGCAGAACTCTCTCCAGCTCCAGTCAGGTCCTTCTCCATCTGGGAGCTTCACTACTTCAGTGGCTCCATGGGTAACTGAGCCTCCTGACTTCCCACACACAACTGGTACAACCATTTACATGGAGTCATTTAGCAGACGCTGAGAGTGACTTACAGTAAGTACAGGGACATTCCCCCCTGAGGCAAGCAGGGTGAAGTGCCTTGCCCAAGGACACAACGTTATTTGGCACCTCCCAGGAATCTAACCGGCAACCTTCAGATTATTAGTCCGACTACCTAACCGCTCAGCCACCTGACCAACCCTCCGTAAACCATTTGTTTGTCCATCCTTTCTGTTCTTACCCAGAATGTCTGTCCTGCATTTTAAAGAGCCACACAGCACACCTAAAGGGCCACACAGCACACCTAAAGGGGCCACACAGCACACCTAAAGGGCCACACAGCACACCTAAAGGGCCACACAGCACACCTAAAGGGCCACACAGCACACCTAAAGGGGCCACACAGCACATTTAAAGGGCCACACAGCACACCTAAAGGGCTACACAGCACACCTAAAGGGCCACACAGCACACCTAAAGGGCCTCACAGCCCACCTAAAGGGCCTCACAGCACACCTAAAGGGCCACACAGCACACCTAAAGGGCCACACAGCCCACCTAAAGGGCCTCACAGCCCACCTAAAGGGCCACACAGCACACCTAAAGGGCCACACAGCACACCTAAAGGGCCACACAGCACACCTAAAGGGCCACACAGCACACCTAAAGGGCCTCACAGCCCACCTAAAGGGCCACACAGCACACCCTAAAGGGCCACACAGCACACCTAAAGGGCCTCACAGCACACCTAAAGGGCCACACAGCACACCTAAAGGGCCACACAGCACACCTAAAGGGCCACAGAGCACACCTAAAGGGCCTCACAGCCCACCTAAAGGGCCACACAGCACACCTAAAGATTTAAAACAATGCAGAAAGTGTCCGTGTTGGGGGCCCATGTGTTAGTGTGGTTATGGACAGTGTCCAAGCCTCTACAGATCTGGTTTGATATGGTGAGCAGGGAGAACTCAGCAGCTGGGAAATGAATGAGAAAAACCAGCATCTCACACACCAACACACACGCACACACACACACCCCCTCCCCCCTCACCAGGATCACTCTCTGGAACTGGCTTCTTAACGGTGGGTGAGGGATTTAGGCCAGAAGAGCTCCCCCACCTCACCCCCATCCCCATCCTCTCATCCAGGGCTGGTTTAGTGGGGTGGCCCCGGTCTACCAGGTCCAGGAGCCAGAGAGTGGGGGGGCCCCCGGTGGGACCCCAGATAACAGATAGATAGATCTTTGTTCAGATATTTCCACCTCACTCTCGTCTTCATTTTAACAAAACTTTGAGATGAACTGAAGCTGGGGTCTTCAGTACAGATGGATCATTCACTATGTATGAGTAGATTTTGGCACTCCGCTATTTGTCGAACATCATGTTTCTCATTATTTATGCAGCCGTTGCAAACTCAACAAACTGGCACAGTATCTGCCGTGCACCGGCATCGTGGCTCCCGCACTGATGTATCACACTGAATCGCCAAAAAATACAAACAAACACATATATTCAGAAACACACAAGGGAACAAGGAGGAACAGAGCCTCTTAATCACAGTCCAATCTCTCTCCAAAAACATGACTGAGCATGAGGCTTCGTGCTCAGTATCCCCCCCCCCCCCGCAAGCTCATAAAACCCCCATCACAGAGAAACATACGCCATCAACATTTCCCCAGGGTTATGATGTGTCTCACAGTCATAAAGATGATGCAACAGTCTGTCTGTGATGCCATGACAGTGAAGAGGAACCAGGAGAGAAGAGGAACCAGGAGAGAAGAGGAACCAGGAGAGAAGAGGAACCAGGAGAGAAGAAGAACCAGGAGAGAAGAAGAACCAGGAGAGAAGAAGAACCAGGAGAGAAGAGGAACCAGGAGAGAAGAGGAACCAGGAGAGAAGAGGAACCAGGAGAGAAGAGGAACCAGGAGAGAAGAAGAACCAGGAGAGAAGAAGGAACCAGGAGAGAAGAAGAACCAGGAGAGAAGAAGAACCAGGAGAGAAGAGGAACCAGGAGAGAAGAGGAACCAGGAGAGAAGAGGAACCAGGAGAGAAGAGGAACCAGGAGAGAAGAAGAACCAGGAGAGAAGAAGAACCAGGAGAGAAGAGGAACCAGGAGAGAAGAGGAACCAGGAGAGAAGAAGAACCAGGAGAGAAGAGGAACCAGGAGAGAAGAAGAACCAGGAGAGAAGAAGAACCAGGAGAGAAGGAGGAACCAGGAGAGAAGAAGAACCAGGAGAGAAGAAGAACCAGGAGAGAAGAGGAACCAGGAGAGAAGAAGAACCAGGAGAGAAGAGGAACCAGGAGAGAAGAAAAACCAGGAGAGAAGAAGAACCAGGAGAGAAGAGGAACCAGGAGAGAAGAGGGAACCAGGAGAGAAGAGGAACCAGGAGAGAAGAAGAACCAGGAGAGAAGAAGAACCAGGAGAGAAGAGGAACCAGGAGAGAAGAGGAACCAGGAGAGAAGAGGAACCAGGAGAGAAGAAGAACCAGGAGAGAAGAGGAACCAGGAGAGAAGAGGAACCAGGAGAGAAGAGGGAACCAGGAGAGAAGAAGAACCAGGAGAGAAGAGGAACCAGGAGAGAAGAAGAACCAGGAGAGAAGAAGAACCAGGAGAGAAGAAAACCAGGAGAGAAGAAGAACCAGGAGAGAAGAAGAACCAGGAGAGAAGAAGAACCAGGAGGTCTTCATCAGGACCAGTCAGGTGTCACGCAAGAACAGTGCAAGCCAATCAGGCACTCTGAACGCCTTAGCTAACGCTTGCCTTTCTAAGCACCAAGCAATAAAAAAAAAAAAAAAAAAAAAAAGGGATTTGATTGCAGTGAAACTATATATATTGATTAATCTATCACAAAAACCCATATCGCCCCTGTCTTGCATATATCTAGTTAATGTATAAGTAGCAGGGCAGATGGGTTCAATCAGTCAACATAATCACACAGTGTTCTTCAATTAGCAGCGTATTCTAAAAAGTTGTTCACACTGAATGTTGCCTATTTGGCTCCCTTCCACACCCAGTTAAATCTCTCTTCCTGCAGCTGTTGATCTGCTGGCCTTGATTAGGGTTTTTGCCTGGTCAAGATCTGCTCAATCTGGGGGAAATAGAAGTGACATATTTCCTAGTTATCTGGCGTGTGACAGGAGTCTGGCAGTGACGAGGCCATGTTGGCGACCAGGATGGCACCAGAACGGCACCAGGATGGCACAGCCGAGGCACGTTCAGCTCTGATGTCTGCTGGTCCTGCCCCTGCCAACTTCTCTCTCAGCGGACTGAGACTGTCCGGGTGCATTTATCTGAGCTAACAAGAGGAGGAAAAGATGGCCCGCTTGACATTGACTAGACCTTCACTACTTTTACTGTTAACATAGTACTTATTATTTGATAATTAGGAGGGGAGGAAATAAGATATACAGGGCTACGCAAAGAAGGTTTGGAAACAGAATCTGTTCCTTTTTCCATTCCCTCAGATTTACTACAGCTCAGGTGGTATATGAAGCATTTATTCTGTAATGAAGCAATCATTGATTTATTTTCACTCCATACTTTTACAGTAAAAGGCTGTTTAGTTATTCTGGATACGGAAAGCAACTATGGCTGTGATGATGAATAAGTAATATGTCCGGTCTCATATTGAACATGAAACATGTTTGGATCAGAACAGCAGAGCGTGACAGAAGACAGCTGAAAACCTTCACTGCCTAACCTGCAGGGGGTCTGTTCCTCGATCAGAGAGGTCTGTTCCTCGATCAGAGAGGTCTGTTCCTCGATCTGAGAGGTCTGTTCCTCGATCTGAGGGGTCTGTTCCTCGATCTGAGAGGTCTGTTCCTCGATCTGAGGGGTCTGTTCCCCTCGATCTGAGAGGTCTGTTCCTCGATTCTGAGGGGTCTGTTCCTCGATCTGAGGGGTCTGTTCCTCGATCTGAGAGGTCTGTTCCTCGATCAGAGGGGTCTGTTCCTCGATCTGAGAGGTCTGTTCCTCGATCTGAGGGGGTCTGTTCCCTCGATCTGAGGGGTCTGTTCCTCGATCTGAGAGGTCTGTTCCTCGATCTGAGGGGTCTGTTCCTCGATCTGAGAGGTCTGTTCCTCGATCTGAGAGGTCTGTTCCTCGATCTGAGGGGTCTGTTCCTCGATCTGAGGGGTCTGTTCCTCGATCTGAGAGGTCTGTTCCTCGATCAGAGAGGTCTGGTTCCTCAATCTGAGAGGTCTGTTCCTCGATCTGAGGGGTCTGTTCCTCGATCTGAGGGGTCTGTTCCTCGATCTGAGAGGTCTGTTCCTCGATCTGAGGGGTCTGTTCCTCGATCTGAGAGGTCTGTTCCTCGATCTGAGAGGTCTGTTCCTCGATCTGAGAGGTCTGTTCCTCGATCAGAGAGGTCTGTTCCTCGATCTGAGAGGTCTGTTCCTCGATCAGAGAGGTCTGTTCCTCGATCTGAGAGGTCTGTTCCTTGATCTGAGGGGTCTGTTCCTTGATCTGAGAGGTCTGTTCCTCGAGCAGGGGGTCTGTTCCTCGATCTGAGAGGTCTGTTCCTCGATCAGGGGGTCTGTTCCTCGATCTGAGAGGTCTGTTCCTCGATCAGGGGGGTCTGTTCCTCGATCAGGAGGCAGGATGCAACCACCACAGAAGAACAAGAACAGGAGAAAAGGGGTTTAAAGGACTGGGGGGGCTGGGGAGTCTCTTTCCTCCTCTAGCCAGCCAGCCAACGACAACCCAATGGTTTGTGACACACGACACATTTGGGGGGGGGGGGGGGGGGGGGAAGGGGGGAAGAGGGGGGAGAGAGGGGGGGGAGAGAGGGGGGGGGGGCTGAGGGGGGGAGGGGAAGGGAGAATGAGAAAAAGAAGAAAAAAACACAAGGAGTTCTTTATCTCTCTCTCTCTCTCTCCCTCTCTCTCCCTCTCCCCTCTCCCTCTCTCTCTCTCTCTCTCTCTCCCTCTCTCTCTCTCCCTCTCTCTCTCTCTCTCTCTCTCTCCTCCGACTGAACAAACACCCTTTGCCCTGGAGTCCCTCCTCTTCTGGGTGTGTCCAACCTCATGGGGTTACAGGGGCAGTTCTCTAATAAGCACCCCACACAATAAGCCCCAGTAGGCCAGTGGGAGGAGGAGGGGAGGAGGAGGAGCATGGGAGGGGGAGAGAGGAGGGGATTGTTGGGGGGCAGATGCCAGACACCAACGAGAGCAGATGGGGCTTGATGAATCCTGAAAGGGAGGAATTGAAACCCGCTGAAGTTGCCAAGCGGCCAGCCACAATTATCGCCGCGCCTTTGGGTTCATTGTCAATTAGAGTGGCGGTTGAGGAGAGCGGCAGCTGTGGCAGATGGCGAGGCTCCAGTGAGAGAGAGGGAGTTAGGGAGGGAGGGAGGGAAGGGAAGAGAGGAGAGAGAGGGAAGGAAGGGGAGAGAGAGGGGAAGGAAGGGGGAGAGAGAGGGAGGGAAGGGGAGAGAGATGGAGGGAAGGAGAGGGGGGCAACAGGAGGGAGAGAGGGAGAGAGAGTTTAAGAAAGGCTGGGTGGAGATGGGGACTGGAGCCATTCCCTAAAGGCTCTCTCTTCTCTCTCCCCCTCTCCTCTCCCCCCTCCCTCCCTCCCTCTCCTCTTTCTCTCTCTCCCCCCTCTCCTCTCTCTCCCTCTCTCTCCCTCCCTCTCCTCTCTCTCTCCCCCCGCTCCTCTCTCCCCCTCTCCTCTCTCTCCCTCTCTCTCCCTCCCTCTCCTCTCTCTCTCCCCCGCTCCTCTCTCCCTCCCTCTCCTCTCTCTCTCCCCCTCCTCCTCCCTCCCTCTCCTCTCCCTCTCCTCCTCCCTCCTTCTCTCTCTCCCTCCCTCTCCTCTCTCTCCCTCCCTCTCCTCTCCTCTCTCCCTCCTTCTCTCTCTCCATCATTGATAACAGCCTGCACATCACATGTTCAGTCCCTGCAGCAGATCTGGGTTGTCTGTAGTCACCACATGACTCACAGGGTGCAGGGTAGAGGGTGGGGGGGCAGGGGTGGGGGGGCAGGGTGGGGGGCAGGGTGGAGGGCAGGGTGAGGGGCAGGGTGGAGGGCAGGGTGGAGGGCAGGGTGGAGGGCAGGGTGGAGGGCAGGGTGAGGGGCAGGGTGGAGGGTGAGGGTGGAGGGCAGGGTGGAGGGCAGGGTGAGGGGCAGGGTGGAGGGCAGGGTGGAAGGCAGGGTGGAGGGCAGGGTGGAGGGGGGCAGGGTGGGGGGCAGGGTGGAGGGGGCAGGGGTGGAGGGCAGGGTGGAGGGCAGGGTGGAGGGCAGGGTGGGGGGGCAGGGTGGAGGGGGCAGGGTGGAGGGCAGGGTGGAGGGGGCAGGGTGGAGGGGGGCAGGGTGGAGGGGGAGGGGCAGGGTGGAGGGCAGGGTGGAGGGCAGGGGGGAGGGCAGGGTGAGGGGCAGGGTGGAGGGAGAGGGGCAGGGTGGAGGGCAGGGTGGAGGGCAGGGTGGAGGGCAGGGGTGGAGGGCAGGGTGAGGGGCAGGGTGGAGGGAGAGGGGCAGGGTGGAGGGCAGGGTGGAGGGCAGGGTGAGGGGCAGGGTGGAGGGAGAGGGGCAGGGTGGAGGGCAGGGTGGAGGGCAGGGTGGAGGGAGAGGGGCAGGGTGGAGGGCAGGGTGGAGGGCAGGGTGAGGGGCAGGGTGGAGGGGGGAGAGGCAGGGTGGAGGGCAGGGGTGGAGGGCAGGGTGGAGGGCAGGGTGGAGGGCAGGGGTGAGGGGCAGGGTGGAGGGAGAGGGGCAGGGGTGGAGGGCAGGGTGGAGGGCAGGGTGAGGGGGCAGGGTGGAGGGAGAGGGGCAGGGTGGGAGGGCAGGGGTGGAGGGCAGGGTGGAGGGAGAGGGGCAGGGTGGAGGGCAGGGTGGAGGGCAGGGTGAGGGGCAGGGTGGAGGGGGGAGGGGGCAGGGTGGAGGGCAGGGTGGAGGGGCAGGGTGAGGGGCAGGGGTGGAGGAGAGAGGGGCAGGGTGGAGGGGCAGGGTGGAGGGCAGGGGTGGAGGGCAGGGGTGGAGGGGCAGGGTGGAGGGCAGGGTGGAGGGCAGACCCTGGCACCTGCCATGCCACAACCAAAACACATCATCGGCCTTATGGTTTCCTCAAACCAAAAATGGGACAACAACAACAAAATAAAAAGATTAAAACAGAGTAAAAAGATCAAATATATGCATGTGACAACAGTGAACGTATGCACATTTTACAGCTGTTTCCTAGTACACAATATTTATCAATCCTTATGCTGTTGTACGTAACTTTCAAAGCTTTCTGAACAAAGCTTGATCTTAAGACAAATTATTAACTGAAAAATGTTCAGGGGGAAATAATAATAACTAAATATATCAGTATAAATATAACCTTGGCAGGTATTTTCAATCAATGAATCTCCCTGTATTTAAGAGTGAAAATGGGGATTAAGCCTTGTCCTCCTAAATGTATGGATTTGTCATGGATGTATTCAGCACTCAGACACCAGCGTGAGTGATGGGAAGACGCTGGGAGACACAGGGAACCTGCGATACATTTGTGTTGTATTGAACTGGAACATGGTCGAATCAGCTGAATTTCTAATGTACTGAAGGGGGGTCCTGCAGCTGCGCTGGCCAACCAGAACTGGAGCCAAGCCAGGCTGCTGAAAGGACACAAAACCACCAGGTCTATTTTATCTCTCACTAAAACACACACATGTACACACATTTACACACAAATACACACACACATACACAGAAGTGTCCACACTATAAAAAGCTATAAGAAACACACACACACACACACTTTTTAGCGGTAGCTTATTCCCCCTGTATTGGACAGAGTGTAGCAGTAAACCACAGTGTCATCCATCATGGTCTGAGAGGTCAGAGAGGGGTTTGTTGCTGGGTAAGAGAGGGTGAGAGGCAGTGTGTGTGTGTGTGTGTGTGTGTATGTGCATTAGGTTGCTTGTGTATGTGTGAGTGTTCGCCAGTGTGTGATTCTATGGGAGCATAAGCATGTGTGAAAAAAGAGGAAGGGGGAGGGGGGCCCCTTTCCTGCCAACCCCTGCCCCAGACTCTGCCTCAACCCTGACCCCTGCCCCAGCCTCAGACTCAGCCCCAGACTCAGAACCTGCCCTTGTCCCCCTGCCCCCCCCTGCCCCCCCTGGTCCCCCTGCCCCCCTGTCCCCCCCTGCCTCCCTGTCCACCTGCCCCGTCCCCCCTGTCACCCTGCCCCCCCCTGTCCCCCCTGCCCCCCCTGCCCCCCCCTGTCCCCCTGCCCCCTGCCCCCCCCTGCCCCCCCTGTCCCCCTGTCCCCCTGCCCCCCTGTCCCCCCTGTCCCCCCTGCCTCCCTGTCCCCCTGCCTCCCTGCCCCCCCTGTCCCCCTGTCCCCCTGCCCCCCTGTCCCCCTGCCCCCCCCTGTCCCCCTGTCCCCCTGCCTCCCTGTCCCCCTGCCTCCCTGCCCCCCTGTCCCCCTGTCCCCCTGCCCCCCTGCCAGCAGATGGGAATGTGTCCTGCTGCTGCTCTGTGTTCCTCCTCCAGTCCTCCAGCCTTCACAATGAAGAGTGCATTGTGCTGCTCCCCCTCACCCCCTCCCCCCCCCTCCCCCCCTCACCCCCTCCCCCCTGCTCCCCCTCCCCCTGCCCCGTCACACTGCCTCTCTGGGAGCCTCTCTCCATACAGCTGACTGGGGCCCACAGGCTGACGGGAGTGTGTGTGTGTGTGTGTGTGTGTGTAAGCTATATTTTGTGTGTGTGTGTGTGTGTGTGTGTGAATGTTGCGCTGCATGTGTGTGTGTCTGTGTGCATATATATATATATGTTGGGTGTGTGTGTGCAAGCACACATTAATGAGTGTGAATACCATGGTGCATGTGTGTGTGTGCGTGTGTGAGAGAAAATAGAGGTTTAGAGGGTGGGGTCAACTCTCCATCTGCTGTGTGAAGGGCCACCACAGGGGTCAAAGGTCACCTTTACCAACAATAGCCATTAGCAATGCTGACAGCATGGTCCCAGCTAGCCTGCCCTGTCACCATGGCAGAGCAGGACTCCGTGGCTTTCTATGGCCAGCTTAGGCTCTGCATCCACAAACACATTCAATAGTGCTCCATCACCCGCCCGACAGACACCATTTGGTTCGTCCCGTCTTCAGTGTCATGCACTGTGTGATGGAAGGGATTGAAATATTGTCCAGACTGTGATCAACTGTTCTTCATTTCTCAAACGGCACGTCAGCTTCAGGGAAAGACTAGCGAAGGCTTCTTATCTTCTCTGCTTGCTGTCTGCCAACACTGGTTAGCATCCTCATGTGTGTTTAAATTGTATGCAGGGTAGTCAGGACTGTGGAGGGAGAATCAGTACGCAATCTGGCCTCGTGTTCTCCCTTTCCATTAGTGCTGTGTGCTTTTCATTAAACCTGGCACAAAAGGAGGATTTATCAAGCTCAAGACTTTAATCCCAACCGTTTTGTTTGTTGTTCTCGTAGACTATTAGTCTAGTCTGTGTATTCCTGTCCAGTCCTTAATGATTGCTCCTCCAGCACTGTCAAACTGGTGGACAAGGTACGAGCCATCATCGTTTCATGGAATCATTCCGCTTTCCTTTTTAGTATTTTAATTGTTGTTATTAATTTGTCATTTATTTGGGCCATTTCTCCCACCAGAGGCAGTTTTGGGGTTTGGGGGCAGAGGGGGACCTGCCTGCCTGCCTGTAGCAGACTTTTAGTTGCAATATTTTATCACTGGATACAAATTTATCAGAGATACAGTGGAATGTAATCTATTGTGCACATTTTCATATTAAACTGATAAAAACATTGGGGGTAGTCATGTGATGAAGATGTGGTCTGTAAGACAGTCTGTCTCAGTAATCATCCTCACCTCCCTACCATCCCCAGTTAAAGACTTAAGGAAGGTACAACAGTTTCAAACTAAACCTTGCTACTGTGCTGCATCCTGTATTAATGCATTATGAATACAGACTTCACAGAGACAGCTGCCCCTCTCAGGTGTGGATGCCAGGCTAAACTAACCAGGTGAAGATAACAGTAGCATTATCCCTGCTCCCAGAAAGACTCCCTCTTAGTCTCTCTTCCTCCCTCCTCTTCTTCATTCTAACTTCCTCTTCTCCATCTATCCCTCCCTTCTCTACCCTCCAATACTACTTAAATGCAGAGAGCAAAGCCTGCAGTCGGTGCTCTCCCTCTCTCCCTCTCTCCCCCCCTCCTCTCCCTCTCTCTGCTTGCAGGCACAGTCTCACTGTAGTGAACTTGATCTGAAGACTTATCTGCTTCTAACTCTTCCTGGTGGGAAGTCATGGCCAGAAAGCTTCCAGAACAGTTGGCCGAGGCTTAATTGCCTGGATAAGAAGTTTCTCCCTCCTGAAGGATCGATTTTTCACTTTGACAGAACTATGATGTTCATAATCGTTGAAAAGGGAAGGGAGGGGGGGAAGGGGGGGGGCTAAAAGGCGTATGCTTGACTTGTGTTTACAGTGGTCTGGACTAATGATACACTTTTGTATCAGTACCAGTGGGTATTGTATTTTTTCTCCACAGACTCCATATTGAATTATTTCTCTTTTGAAACTTTCACCGCAGCACAAATAGCGTGGTTAGTAATGCCAGTCTAACAACCCATGCAAACTGCCAAACTAGCCACTCTGTTATCAAGACATTTTGCACTACATAAAGACTATTTTGGTTCACCATACATTCCTCAGTTTGTTACTGTAGTCAAGATGTTAATGTGGCACCATAATTGAACTGTAATATACTTTAGTATGTGATAGTATTACATGTGTATTCACTGTGCCCGTTAGCTGAGGTACATTGCAATGTAACTCCTTGAATATGACGAGTAAAACACTGTAAAACTATTTCTACTTCTAAACCATTATCACCTCCTGTACTGTCTATACTGTACCGTATCTATGAACTGTTTGAAAGTCGCTTTGGATGAAAGCATCCGCTAATAAGAACATTAAAAAATAACAAAAAAATGACCACCTCTTGAAGTTAGTAGCAGTTCTTTCACAAAGCATTCTGCAATCCCCATTGAAAGCCATTGTTTTTCTCCCAATGAGTCTGTCAATGGTGCCGCTAGTTTGAATACCAATACATTTCAGCCAGGTATTTATTTCCCCTGCCCTGTTGTCCATGTTCCCAGGAGATGTCTTATCTCTCTCCTTATCTCCTAACTCTCCCCCCAAGCCTCATTTGAGCTGCTCACCAACATGTCTCTGTTTAAGGACCAGCGTTACTCAATAAACGGCATTAATAAGCCATTATTGGTGCGAATATTTCCCCCTTTATCTACCAAACACACATTTGAGCCCTCGTGTGAACGTGTTAATGATTCACATTGCGTTAATTAAGAGGCATTGAGGAGTGGCATTGTGTTAGTTATCTAGTGTTCAGCACTTCCTCCCCTTGTGACCCTGGAAGAGTGAAACATTAGTTAACATTCTCACCGGTGTCTCCGTGCTGATATAAGGATGAATAAACTAATTGGAAAATAATAACATGCATGACTTGTGGCTCTGGCCGTGTGTAATCTATAGAAGTGTTATAGCCTCTCCAGATGTTTCATACCTAACTCACTAACACTGGGTGTTTTGGGAATTACACATCTGGCTATTCATTTATAATGGCAAGCTTGTTTGTGCATCTGGCCACTAGCATTTAGGTAGCACACTTGACAAATCTTGAGTTGGAGTTGATCAACAGAACGGTAATGGGAGGGAGAGATATATATATATGTTTAATTGTGTCGCTCGGTCTGTAAACTCCCTTTGAGAAAAGAAATGTTCTTTACAGAAGCTTTCCCCCACGTCGAATGGCAGAGCAGTTTTTTCTGTTGTTGTTCCAGATGGGAGCCTAATCAAACCAAAGTGAATGCCTTGACAATGGGGACCAGGCTCAGACCTCTGTGGAGATGCCACCAAGATGCCAAGCTGAATTCAGACTTGGGGAGTTATGGGGCGAGGAGCCCCTCTAAAGCTCCTTGTCCTTTCTGTGCGTGAAATTGCATTCGAGGAGCAGACGCTCCTCTGTCAGTGTTGTGAGGGTCCAGGCTGTGTCAGGAAGGTCCAGGCTGTGTCAGACCAGTCCAGGCTGGTTCAAACCGGTTCAGGCTGTGTAAGGAAGGTCCAGGCAAGTTCAAACCGGTCCAGGCTGTGTCAGGAAGGTCAAGGCTGGTTTAAACGGTCCAGGCTGTGTCAGGAAGGTCCAGGCTGGTTTAAACCGGTCCAGGCTGCGTCAGGTAGGTCCAGGAAGGTTCAAACCGGTCCAGACTGTGTCAGGAAGGTCCAGGCTGGTTCAGACCAGTCCAGGGAATTAGACCCCCCCCCCCCCCCCCCCCTTTAAGTCCTGTTCTTCTTAACCTGATTATCAGGCCAATGCACACTGGCAGACACAGAGATATTCATTAGAGAGAGCCATTGGGACTGCTGATAAGACAGTGCACAGCTGCAGAGTGCTGTCTTAGATGCTAAGAATACGTTTGTGAGATGCAGACATTTGCATGTGAAAGAGATGTGCGCCTCAGCTCTTCAGCAGTGATTTAAAGCTTCAGGGTGTCTGGTGTGTTCGGAGAGCTTTGGCCTCAAGAACACTGAGGTTGACAGACCCACAGATCCGTAAACCCTCAGATAAGGACTTCATGAACATGTTAGTGATGGAAAAGAAGCTAAAACAGGCAGCTAAACTTACCCCCAAAAAACGTTGGCTCAATTCTGAGGTACTAACAGAATTCATTCGACTCAACCCAAAAAGTGTCCATCTATCCTTAAAATAACCGGTTAAAAGCTTCCCCATAACCTCAGTATCATTTCCTTACCTTGATTTACAAGCCTTTTTCGTCAACCGCAGAAACCACAAAGGTAATTGGATATACGAGCTGCAGCATGCAGTCAGGCCTTGAATTTATCATGATTTTCTGTTATGACAAATTAGGAAGGCTGTGGATCTGAATTCCCAGAATTGGTTTGAGTCCGTGCCAGCCAGGAGGTTCTCTGTCTGTAAATGTCATAAAACATCAATTATCTGCAGCCTGCGGCAACAGGGCTTCTGACATTTCATGCTAGTTTTAGTCTAATGTCTGAGTCCATGACACCTAGCTAATTTCCTGCTCTCTCTCTTCAGCGTTTCACAAGGCTTCTGACTCCGTCTGACTGGGTCTCCAGAGGGTCTGACTGGTCTCCAGAGGGGCTGACTGGGTCTCCAGAGGGGCTGACTGGGTCTCCAGAGGGGCTGACTGGGTCTCCAGAGGGTCTGACTGGTCTCCAGAGGTCTGACTGGGTCTCCAGAGGGTCTGACTGGGTCTCCAGAGGGTCTGACTGGGTCTCCAGAGGGTCTGACTGGGTCTCCAGAGGGGCTGACTGGGTCTCCAGAGAGTCTGACTCGATTCTTTCCCGCCTGCTTGCCTATAATTTGACGGCCCACTCCACTGATAGACAGCGAACCTTATCCTCTTGATCTGCTAAAGATGCTCTTAGCCAGCAGTTAAAAGCAAAAAAAACAGACACTACTCCAGATCTAGAAATCCAATTATCTACAATGACGAGGTTCTGGTTTTTGAAGATTTAGAATAATCTCTCCCTCTCTGTTTCGATATCCTTAAAGTCAGTGAGGCCCTGATATGGGAGCGCCGGTTTAGACTGTTTCATATCTCTCCTAAGTCACAGAGGAACTGATTCTACGGCAGGCGGAGATAGTGGAACGCTTCACACTCAAATGGATTTCATTCCTCAAAGCTGCTCTGCTGAACAAGCTATTGAACACCCTCTGTGCAGATTGGCCATCATCCTCATCGTAGATCTACCTCCAACAGAACCTAGATGAGTTCCAGGGTTCTGTATTCTAGCTTTTCCACCAATCACTCGCTTGAACTAACCATTCTATGGGGCTAATGAAGTTTGAAGAGAGTCGCCAGGGAGATGTCAGCATCAGGACCAGGACTAGGACCAGAACCAGGATCAGGACCAGGAATAGGGGGAGGACTAGGGCCAAGGCCCAGGAACCAGGACTAGGGCCAGACCAGCTTTAGGACAAGCACCAGCACTTGTAGCTGGTCTACTCATTAACATGATCAGTCTTTGTAGACCAGATTCCAGTTTCCTGTACAGCTTAACAGACTGGAAGAAGAAAACACCACCAAAGAAGTCTGTATGGAAGTTTAGTAACAGTCTCACGCGCGCCGCTTGCACTGCTGACATGAAATGATTGTTTTGTCAAGTGAGTCTTCAGTGCATTCTGGTTGACTTAGCTCTGACTGACTTAGCTCTGACTGACTTAGCTCTGTCTGACTTAGCTCTGTCTGACTTAGCTCTGTCTGACTTAGCTCTGACTGATTTAGCTCTGTCTGACTTAGCTCTGACTGATTTAGCTCTGTCTGACTTAGCTCTGACTGATTTAGCTCTGTCTGACTTAGCTCTGTCTGACTTAGCTCTGTCTGACTTAGCTCTGACTGACTTAGCTCTGACTGACTTAGCTCTGTCTGACTTAGCTCTGTCTGACTTAGCTCTGACTGATTTAGCTCTGTCTGACTTAGCTCTGACTGATTTAGCTCTGTCTGACTTAGCTCTGACTGATTTAGCTCTGTCTGACTTAGCTCTGACTGATCTAGCTCTGTCTGACCTTAGCTCTGACTGATTTAGCTCTGTCTGACTTAGCTCTGTCTGACTTAGCTCTGACTGACTTAGCTCTGACTGACTTAGCTCTGTCTGACTTAGCTCTGACTGATTTAGCTCTGTCTGACTTAGCTCTGTCTGACTTAGCTCTGTCTGACTTAGCTCTGACTGACTTAGCTCTGTCTGACTTAGCTCTGTCTGACTTAGCTCTGACTGATTTAGCTCTGTCTGACTTAGCTCTGTCTGACTTAGCTCTGTCTGACTTAGCTCTGACTGACTTAGCTCTGTCTGACTTAGCTCTGTCTGACTTAGCTCTGACTGATTTAGCTCTGACTGATTTAGCTCTGTCTGACTTAGCTCTGTCTGACTTAGCTCTGTCTGACTTAGCTCTGTCTGACTTAGCTCTGTCTGACTTAGCTCTGACTGACTTAGCTCTGTCTGACTTAGCTCTGTCTGACTTAGCTCTGACTGACTTAGCTCTGTCTGACTTAGCTCTGTCTGACTTAGCTCTGACTGATTAGCTCTGACTGATTTAGCTCTGTCTGACTTTGGTTCCACTAAAGAAACATACATTCTTGATCTCAGTTTATTCTGTTTATGGTCCAAACCAATTTCTTTTTACTTCTCAGTTGGCATGACTTTTTAATGCCCCTTCTTTGAAGATCATTTTCTTTAGAAGACATCTTTAACATTGAGATGAAAAGCACAAGCTTACTGATGGAAAGCTGCTGTCAAATAAAGTTACAACTTCTATGGTTGTGCGTCGTTTTTTCAAAGAACGTTCAGTAAATCAATAATGGATAATTATATGGATTTAAAAGCTAATGAAATCGGATTGGCAGATGCTTTCCTTTAAAGTTAGAAACATACAGTTTCCAAAAATGAAAATAAAAATGTCTTTAGTGTTCCAGGGGCAGGGGTGTGCCTGCTTTGGCTTTTGTAAACATTATCCAAGAAATACAAATAACCGAGTTTTGAACAAAGTCATTTAGTGATAGAATGTTATGGAGGACAAGGGGGGAAAGCGGAAGTTGGGAAATTCAAGGAAGTCAAAGAGAAGGAGGGACTGGATTGGCTGAGCTGAATGACTGTAAGGAGGAGGTGGGGGGGGGGGGGGGGGGTGCTTCCACAAGAGCCAGACTGGCAGGTGAGTGATGGGTGGATACTTGACTCACTATTTAAGGCCTCACCACTGTCACTCTGACTTTCACTGACAGTGTGTGCGTGTGTGTGTGTGTGGGGGGGGGGGGGGTGTAGAGATCTATCATTGTGTAAACGTATGGAAAGTTAGAGAACAGGAGCTGGACTGGGGATTTTATGTTCACACACAAACACACACACACACAGAGAACACACACACACCCAAACATTCACATCCGTATAACTACACACACACACACACACACACACTCCTCACTTGGGGCCATATATGGCTGCTTTGTCTTCCCTAGTCACTCATTAAAGCCCAGCCATTCATTACCAGTCTTTAACAATGCACCTAGAGTGACCCCTGCATCTGAATAGAAGTGCCTTCCTTCTGAACAGATGGTGCCAGATCATGACTGTACTACATGATTTATATGCCATGAACCAGCAGCCATCTATAAAATCCCCCAAAAATCCAAATATAATTGCATTCACAATCCATGGCATTTTCACAGACAACAAATACTCTGCATCTAATCTCACTGCCGAATTTGCTCTACCAACTTCCTCTGATGTGTAATTAAAATAAGCAGTCATTCTAATTACTTGGGACAGAAGGTGATTTGCATTATTATCATTTCTTTGAATATCAAGTCGCTCATTTGCATATTTTCATTAACCCCGGCAAATGATAATTTACACCTCTCGCACACTTGACAGAGTTATTCCCCCCTTTGTTTTAACAGGATATCTTGTTTACATTAGAAGACATGTATGAGGCTAGTGCTGGTCTCTGTCCTCCTCACCAGCCAGGATCCAGGTGTGTCCTACAGGTCTGAGGCCCTCCCTGTCTCCATGGAGATGGGGTGATGCAGGGGTGGGGGGGGTTACAGGAGGGGGTCCCCGAGCAGACAAGTGTGTGCGTGTGTGTGAGGGAGGGAGGGGCAATATGCAGAGTGAAGGGACTTGTGTGTGTGTGGAGCAGTTAATAGTGAAGAAGTGACATGTTGGAGCTGGTGTGTACGATGTGTGTGTGTGTGGGTGTGTGTGTAGGGGGGGGATGTGTAGACGCAGCAGGGGGAGAGAGAGAATGAGGGGGCGATGCCAAAATGGCGAGGATGAAAAATGGCTTGGAAAAGAAATGGGAGGGTTTGGGGAGTGTGTCTGTTTGTGTGTGGAGGGGGAGGAGGCGTGGAGACACTAGTGTTGAGGGGGGTGTTGGTTGTGGGATGGGGGGGGGAGGGGGAGTGGGGGAGTGGGGGGGGGGCCTCATTAGTGCAGAGAGAAGTGTTTGGTAGATGGAGCCTACTGTTTCGTCTCATCAGCCTCATGGCAGGCAGCAGCCTTTCACAGCTACACAGACAAAAGTGTGTGAGGGGTGGTGTGTGTGTGTGTGTTTGTTTGTCTGTCTGTGTGTGTGAGTGTTTGTTTGTCTGTGTGTGTGTGTGTGTGTGTGAGTGTGTGTTCATTCTGCCACATAAAAGACATCACTAGTCCTCGTGACAGAAAAAAAGAGGAAAAAAGGATCTATGATCGCCTCTTCATATTGTCAAAAACAGAAAAATATCTAGCTGGAACACAAACAGTCTCCACCAACAATACGTTTGCAGTACAAATAGATAATACTATTTATCATACTTTTTCCCGGTACTCCGATAAAAAAAACATTTTAAATATCCCTGAGCTGTACTGTCCTGTGAGCAGAGTCCGGGTATGAAAGCGTGTGATATTTCATGGAGTGCCAGTGCAGCGTTCTGGGTGAGAGTGGCGAGCGTGTCCGACAGGTTCTGATGGTGATTAATCTGTTCCCCTGCTTCCTGCTCTCCTCTCCCCTGACGCCTCCTGACAATGACTAGTGCAGAAACATTATTCAAAATTAGACACTTTCACACTCCATTTCATCCACATTTCCCATCAACCTGCGCCTGATTCTCCTTGCTGGACGATAAAATGATGTCACCCCCCCTGAAATGATGTCAGCGAAGGCAATTCCCTCCAGATCAGTAGCGCCATAAGAGGATGAGGACGACAGTATGTGTGTGTGTGTGTGTGTGTGTACATGCATGCGTCGTGCATGTATGCGGTGGCGTGTCAGCGTTCGGTTCATGCGTCTGTATTCATAACCTTATTATGTTGGAGAGACCATTCTGTGGTGCTGGCTCACCTCAGCTGGAGATGACATTGACCGCTCAGGCAGACTACTGGCTGGTACCAGCATGATGTCATCAGCAGAGGGCTGGGATTACCACATTACACAGATGGGATGGGTGTTGGCAGAGGTGTGGGGATGAAGGAGAGAGATAGAGTGAGAGAGAGAGAGAGAGAGAGAGGGAGAGAGAGAGAGAGGGAGAGAGTGAGAGAGAGAGAGAGAGAGGGAGAGAGAGAGAAAGAGGGAAAGAGAGAGGGAGAGGGAGAGAGAGAGAGAGGGAGAGAGAGAGGGAGAGAGAGAGGGAGGGAGAGAGAGAGAGAGGGAGAGAGAGAGAGAGGGAGAGAGAGAGAGAGAGAGGGAGAGGGAGAGGGAGAGAGGGAGAGAGATGAGAGAGAGAGAGAGGGAGAGGGAGAGGGAGAGAGAGAGAGGGAGAGAGAGAGAGAGAGAGAGAGAGAGAGGGAGAGAGAGAGAGGGAGAGAGGGATAAGAGAGAGAGATAAAGAGAGAGAGATAAAGAGAGAGGGTAGAGGGATACAGAGAGAGGAACGAGAAAGATTGAAAAAGGAGATAGAAGTGAGCATGTGAACACACAAAAAAAGAGAGAATAAATAAATTGACAACAAAGAAATGCAAATGGGGAGAGAGAAAGAACAAATGACAGAAAGATAGAAAGAAGAACTGAGAAGGCGAAAGACTGAAATCACACCAAATCCCTTTGAGCTCAGAGTTTGTAATGTTTACTATTCTTATGAAGCTCTAAGCTTGCTGTACACACAAGGGCAAGTTTTCGGCAAACAAAAAGCACCTGTTCCGTATTTCCCCGTCTCTTCGTGTCTATTCTAAACTCCGTTTGTCTGCGACTCAAGCAGCATAACCGTTTTCAGTAAGAAAAACTAATGAGCAGAATCTGTTTCCTGAGGGATTCTTCTAGATTTCCCCCAGTTTCTGCTCTCATGTGCCACCCACACCTTGATTAACATGCATGAGGTTCAGCCAAGACAGGAAGCTCACAGGAAGGTCTCCCAAAGTCACAACTGGCTTCCATTTTGATTTTTGGCGTAGCTGAGGGGTGCGAAAACCTGTCAAAGCTCTCGGAAAAAGCCTGACTGGCACTTTTCATGATGAATACAGTAGAGCGCTGCCTTTGTGTCTTTCCGGAGCCTTGATATTTATTTAGACTTTCAAATCAAATAGTGCTTTGTAAGGTACCGTATGCAGAGAGGTAAAGGGTTTGGAGTGACACCTCCTAGCAGAGTGGGGCGGCTCACTTTTGCATTTCATTCCCAGCTTCCTGTTGCCGAGCTGTGGTGAATAAACTAATCAGGAAACAAGATCGACCAGTGGAGTTTGAATCAATATTGTTGAGAAAATGTTTGCTTGTACTGAAAGCGTTTTTTTGTGTGGAGGAATACAGAGCGATCAATTAGCGTTACAAAAACATTTGACAACTTGGGTTTTGCTTTGTATTTTTCTAACCTGCTCTGTTGTTTAGTAAATGTTATTTATTTGTATAATATTTCTTTTGGCTTGCAAATATTAGTTTTAATTAACAGCTTGAATTTGGGTGACTTGGTGGCGTGTTGTGATGTATTATTTCATCTTGCCAGAATAAATCATGAATACACAAATATAATTTACACAAAGATAATGAGTCCTTATTTGGGAACATGCAAAATAGCAGATCAATCACGAGTCCTCAGATAGCATCACCATAAGAGTAATTGACCTGTTTTCAGCAGCCAAACTCAATTACAGCTCATCATAGGAGGTCGACGGATTAAGACGACACAAATACATCACTGTCCTTCAGAACTACGGTCAAATATCATCTGTGCACATAAAAGCTTGTGAAAGATTCTTTGATCAATCAGGCAGTCAACAACATAGTGTTGAATACGGCAGCTGTGAATCACTCATAACAATCTGGAAACTGTGCGAGGTGTCATTATGTTCTATCTGTGAGCGCAGACCTCATCTGCTACTTCAGCTGATTTAATATTCGCTGTTGTGTCTGGTTTGATTTCCATGTGTTGGAAAATGGCTTCTCCATTTAGCCACCCGGTCTGTGCGTTGGAGGGAAATGGTCACATAATGAGCTAACACACTCATCTCCTCACACTCAAATCCACCTTCCAGCCAATCAGCAGTGGCATATCACATGCTGCAAGAAAATGACAGTTTTATAGAGGAAATGTCACTACATACCACACTGAGCAGCAGAATACCAAACTGATTTGGTTTACCGTCTGTATATATATTATGTTGCTTTCTTCAATTGCACAGACTGGTTCATTGTTATTTTCAGGAATCTTATCCAGCACATGCAGTCGTTTAGGGTTTCGGGCTAGTAATCACAAGGTCCCTGGTTCAACCCCGGCTGTGTCAACATGATGTTGCGTCCTTGGGCAAGGCACTTCACCCTACTTGCCTCAGGGGGGGGAATGTCCCTGCACTTGCTGTAAGTTGCTCTGGATAAGAGCGTCTGATAAAGGACTACATGTATATTTAGATCATTGTACATGAGTCATAGTGGGTCTAGGGATGGAGAGAAAGAGAGGCAGATGCCTTCAATGATATTGTCTATGCACGAAGTAACGCACAACCAAAAAACACTGAGAGAAAAACGAAAGAATGAAGAGAAAGAGAAAGAGAGAGGAAGAGCGAGGAAGAGCGTGCGCACGAGCGAAAGAGTAATCGTGAGACAGCAAGTACATGAAGTTCCTCAAGGCACGGGTCTTGATATTAACTCAGAGAAGGAAATCATTCAAAATCTTCCCCTCGTCTACCTGATAGGAAAACACATCCCAATGACATAAAGATGGGCTGTTTTTCATTTTGAACCTGTTTCATAACCACCAACGGTGCATAATGGAGATTGTGTTTCATTGACTCTCACTGCTCTGGGATGAACAGGCTACAGTGAGCCAAACTGTTGATTTGAGACATGAGTCAGAGACCAGGGACGACATGACATGACACGAGACACACAGAAAACATTTGGTCTGCTCTACTTCAAGATGAGTGCAATGTAACAGTGCCCAGCGGTGTGTGAGTGTAAACATGTGTCTGTGTGTGTATCTCGTGGGCTCATAAATGTGTTTTGTCTGTATCTGTATGTCTGTGTGGTGTGTGTGTGTGTGTGTGGAATTGCATGAGTGTTCGTATGTGTGTGTTCCTGTGGGTCCGTGTGTGTGTTTCCCAGCCCAGCAGGACTGATGGAGTCAGAAGCAGAGCTGCGTTCTGATCCCTGCTGAAGATAACTGGATGGCTCATCACACAGCAAACACACTGGCTGGCAGGGGGAAGCACATCACATCACCCTCCTCTTCATCAGCCCAGGAGCGTTACCCTGTTCCAGTGGAAAGCACAGCGGAAACTCACCACCAAAAAAGTAAAAGCACGACGCGAGGGGCGACCGTTTCAACTTTGTTGAACATCGAGGCGATACATCGCATCGGCGCCTTGAAGGGTTCAAACGTAAATAAAATCACAAGCTCATAGGAAGATTTACATTTGAGTAAAATATGTCTTCAGCCTTGAAGTGTAAAAACACTTTAAGTATCAACAGCATCTGTTTAGTCTTCGCTGCTTCTTTCAGGGCATGCGGTGGAGAGAGGCTGCTGTGGAAGGCCAGAGGCAGGGGAGGTGGATCATGCTCAGAACCAGGCCAGGCTTCAGAGCAGCAGGAGGCAGCTGGTTAGTGCTGAGCAGCAGGATGGAAGCAGCCAGATCTTACAGAATGAGCCACTGGTACACAAACCTGCTGGGTTCACATCCTGACGCAGCTGACAGTGTCTTTCTGTGTACAAAACAAGTCACTTCACCAGAGGAGGGCTGAATCTAAACTCTGAGGCACTAATAAAAGATGGATGATGGATATCATTGACCCATGGTGGTGGGGAAACCTCTCATAAAGATTTAACCGAATCACCATGAGGTCATGTGGTTCCTACTGTATGTTACTGGGTTTTGGTTCTTCATTTTGTAGTGTTGAGTATTGATGATCACATGACCCTGTCTCTGTCCCCGGGATCCTGGATCCTGATTGACTGTTTGTTCAGCATTGGGACTATTTACACACACACACACACACAGACTAGCGCACGCACGCACGCACACACACACACACACACACACACACACACACACACACACACACACACACACACACACACACACACCTCATGTTCTCTAACCTCCATCAGGGTTGGATGAATGGAGCCACACTTCATTCCTGCTAGAATAAAGAAAGCATGACGATGACGATCTCTAAATAAAGTAAATAAATGTAGCTTCTATTATCATTCTAATGATTATTTATGAAGTTAAGCCAGCAGCGAGCGTCTGGAAGAGGGATGAGGAGTGCAGTGTTATCATGATGTTTCTTCTCCTCTCAGCAGCCGTGATACATCACCTGTATGTGGCACCGGCAGAACTGCAGTGGTAGCCAGCTGACGTTCAGAATTGTTATGATTCAAACAATTCCCAGCAACTGTTTCCACTACCAACACCCAGCTAATCACTGCCCTGTAATGGACTGACAGCATGACGAAGGCCAATGGTAGAAGTCTTTACTGTGTCATTCAGATCTGTCTCATGAGAAGCCACACCTCACACAGAATGGAGCACACTGTGTGGAGATGAACCAGTAACAGAGGGTTACATTCACATTTGAGTCCTTTATCAGACGCTCTTATCCAGAAAGACTTACAGCAAGTACAGGGACATTCCCCCCTGAGGCAAGTTAGGGTGAAGTGCCTTGCCCAAGGACACAAGTTCATCTTGGCACGGCCGGGAATCAACCCAGGAATCGGCAACTAGCCCGATTCCCTAACCGCCGCTCAGCCACCTGACACTGAAGGTTAGTGTTCCTGGTACAAATGCAGCCGTCCTCTCTGTATTCTACTGTGGTCTAGCCACTCCCACAGTACTGCTGGAGGAAGGGCATCATTATCCTAGCAGTTGCACCACAAGTGTATCCCAGCATCCTCTCTGCTCTCACTGCACCCCTGCTGAGGGGGTCCAAGAGGCTCAGCACTAAGTGTGGACAATTACTCCCTCACATCCAGGGAGAGAGAGAGAGAGAGAGAGAGAGAGGGGGAGAGAGAGGGAGAGAGAGAGAGAGGGAGAGGGAGAGGGAGGGATGGAGAGAGGGGGAGGGATAGAGGGATAGAGAGAGAGAGAGAGAGAGGGAGAGAGGAGAGAGAGGGAGAGAGAGAGAGGGATGGAGGAGAGAGAGGGATGGAGAGAGGGGGAGGGATAGAGGGATAGAGAGAGAGAGAGGGAGAGAGGGAGAGAGGGAGAGAGGGAGGGATGGAGAGAGGGGGAGGGATAGAGAGAGAGGGAGAGAGAGAGAGGGGAAGAGAGAGAGGGAGAGAGAGAGGGAGGGATAGAGGGATAGAGAGAGAGAGAGAGAGAGAGAGAGAGACAGAGAGAGGGAGAGAGAGAGAGAGAGAGAGAGAGAGAGAGGGAAAGAAAGAGAGAGAGAGAGAGAGATGAGACAGCAGAGAGATTTACCCTGGTATCATCCAGCATCACACACTTCCTTCTGGTGATGACAAGATTGTCGTCTCACCAAGTTTCTCTTCCCTTCATCCAAACACAGTAAACCTGAAACCTGACCTTCATTCTTCGTTCCCCACCATCACTTTTTCACCCCAACGACAAAGCCATTTAGACATTCCCCATCCTTCCAAGGGGGCAATGCCAAGGAGAGGAGTCCACGTAGTGATATTCTGTGCCAGGCAGAGTGTAAAGGAGAGAGAAGTGCTTTCATTCGGTGGGGTCAATTGACTAGAGAAATTCGACTCCTGATGAGGCATGAACCCTTAGAAGGCCTCGCCATTGGTCCACTGGTGATTTCTGCTAATGGTCCACCCAGGGAGGGTCAGTGCAGGGACGGGTCAGTGCACCAGAGAATGGAAGCTGATGTTAGGCTGAGGCTCCATTCTGCTGGTACACTGAGGCGTGGAGGTCCAGGGGGGGGGGGAGGGAGGAGGAGGATGGAGGAGAGGAGGAGGGAGAGGAGGAGGAGGGGGAGAGGAGGAAGGAGAGGAGGAGGGAGAGGAGGAGGAAGGGGGGGAGGAGGGAGAGGAGGAGGAGAAGGGAGAGGATGAGGAGGGAGAGGAGGAGGAGGATGGGGAGGAGGGGAGAGGAGGAGGGGGGGAGAGGAGGAGGAGGGAGAGGAGGAGGGGGGGGGAGGGAGAGGAGGAGGAGGGGGGGTGTCGGCAACCGGAGACCAGCAACCACAAGGCCGGTGTACCTCGGGGTTTAGAGATGCAACCGCAAACTGCTTTCTACCCTGGTTTTATTCTGGTATTATACCCATCATGCCTCACTGGGTTTAAGGGGGGTGGGCCGTGGGGGGGGTGGTGGGGGGGGGGGGGTGGGCTGGCTCGGCCCAAACACGATTATCTCACTGTGCTGAAGCCCCTCCCAGCCTCAGGCAAGGGCAGAGCAATCAGCCCCCTTGGCCCGACTCCAGGGAATGATGTCAGAGCAGGTAGTGTACTGCACAGTGAGCTGCAGAGAAGCACTCTAACACACTCCAACACACACACACACACCCTCATGAACACACACACCCATATGAACACACACACACATACACTCACATCATGAAGTGTGCCAGTCAAAGGGTGTGTGCCAGCGTATTTGGGAAAAGTCGATCCAACACAAACACACAGACGCACAACATGCGCACACACACACACACAGACTCCCAGATACATGTCCTAGTGTGCGGTGCCAAACACACACTTGTGGAGGACTGTATGAAGGGGCACGGCGTGCTTGGAAACCCAACGAGAGAGCAGTGCACTCTGGGAAGGCATCCAAAGCCTCAGTGTACTGGGATGTGGCTGGATGATGGCAGTGTTGGACCTGCTGGAGGCTGCGGTCCAACATCAGGTTCAGAATGACCGTTCACAAACTGACAGACTGCTGAAGGGCTCCAGTCCATCTGTCCTCCAATCAAACAGTGATCATGTAACCACAGTGCAGGCGCAAGCGCTGGAGGAGCGAACACCATCAGCAGGGGGGGGGGGTGAGGGGGGTGGGGAGGTGGGGGCGGGGGTGAGGCGGTGGGAGGACATTTTGCAGGGTGCCATCAATCTTCAGGTGTCACTATCATTTCCTGAGTTAACAAGCAGTGGCAGTATTCCCCAGTTATTTATGTAGCCTCAGTGGGGCAGGGGGGGCGGGGGGGGGGGGGGGGGGGGGGGGGTTAGGTGGAGGGTGTTTGGGAGGCAATTATTGATGTATTTTACGCTGCACAAATAATGGACGCTTTCGCGCTCTTCTTCGAGAGCGAGCGAGATCGAGAAAGAGTGGGAGAGAGAGAGAGAGAGAGCGGTCAAGTGGTGCCGGACAATTGATGGCATCACCTCTGAAATGAGCTTTGAATAATTCCTAATCTGGTTTTCATGGATATGGGCGGGATCTCTGGTGTGGGGTTAGCGTTGCAGGTGAGCCCATAATCAGGTTACACCAGCAGAGGGGTGGGTGACCCTGCAGGACCCCATGGGGGATTGATTTCATGGCTCAGCTCCAGGTGCATGCAGATGAAGCTGGACTGAAGAACAGACACAGCAGAAGATTAAGAGGCTCCTGAACACTGTGACCATCAGGAGGAGAGGAGGGAGAGACAGAGGGAGGGATGACAGGAGGCAGACAGACAGGGAGACAGACAGACAGGGAGACAGGCAGACAGGCAGGCAGACAGACAGGAGGCAGACAGGGAGACAGACAGGCAGACAGGCAGACAGACAGACAGACAGGCAGACAGGCAGACAGACAGGCAGACAGACAGGAGGCAGACAGGCAGACAGGCAGACAGGCAGACAGGGCAGACAGGCAGGCAGGCAGACAGGCAGGCAGGCAGACAGGCAGACAGACAGGCAGGCAGGCAGGCAGAAAGACAGGCAGACAGGCAGGCAGGCAGACAGGCAGACAGACAGGAGGCAGACAGGCAGACAGACAGGCAGACAGGCAGACAGACAGACAGGCAGACAGGCAGACAGACAGACAGGCAGACAGGCAGACAGGCAGACAGGCAGACAGGCAGACAGACAGACAGCAGACAGGCAGACAGGCAGACAGACAGGCAGACAGGCAGACAGACAGCAGACAGGCAGACAGACAGGCAGGCAGACAGGCAGACAGACAGGCAGACAGGCAGACAGGCAGACAGGCAGACAGGCAGACAGACAGACAGACAGGCAGACAGACAGACAGACAGGCAGACAGGCAGACAGACAGGCAGGCAGACAGGCAGACAGGCAGGCAGACAGGCAGACAGACAGACAGGCAGACAGGCAGACAGGCAGACAGACAGGCAGACAGACAGACAGACAGACAGGCAGACAGACAGACAGGCAGACAGGCAGACAGGCAGACAGACAGACAGGCAGACAGACAGGCAGACAGACAGACAGACAGGCAGACAGGCAGACAGACAGACAGGCAGACAGACAGACAGGCAGACAGGCAGGCAGACAGGCAGACAGACAGACAGGCAGACAGACAGACAGACAGGCAGACAGGCAGACAGACAGACAGGCAGACAGACAGGCAGGCAGGCAGGCAGGCAGGCAGAAAGACAGAGTGATGGAAAACTACGATGGACAGAGACAGACAGTTCAGAACGAGCGGGGGTGACCAGTGCAGCACATCCTCTCGCCACCCGTGTCATTTCCTGTGACTTTGCTGTCTCGCAGAAGGTTCGCAGCGAGTGACTGATGCCCAGTTGTGAATTCTCTGCCCGGTTTTATTTAAGCGCGGCGAGATGAATGATCCCGGCGACTAAGTCTGATAGATTGTCCGTGGAGGACAGATGCGTAGGATGACTTAGGAGTCGCCGTGAAGAAGCTGTAATTCAATAGGCCAGTTTCCAGGCTCGGGCCCCCGTCTAGGTGTCAGTGTGAAGCCAGACAGCTGAAGGAAATGTGCCCTGGATTTGATTTGCTCTCCACAGGGAAAGGAACATGTTCAGGCTCATCCCTCCCATGTGCCCCGCGGCTAATCTGGGTCACACTCTCAGTGTCACATACACAAGGATAGCTCCTGCTCTTCCTCCTCCTCCTGCTCTTCCTCCTCCTCCTCCTGCTCTTCCTCCTCCTCCTCCTGCTCTTCCTCCACCTCCTCCTCCTGCTCTTCCTCCTCCTCTCCTCATCTCCTCCTGCTCTTCCTCCTCCTCCTGCTCTTCCTCCTCCTCTCTCTCCTCCTCCTGCTTAAATCTTGACTTAAATAAAAGCATTTTAAGCAAGGCGTGAGCGCAGTATGAGGAGGGAATTGGTCTTGTTACACCAGACTTGTACACACAGACAGGCATGATACACACAGACAGGCATGATACACACAGACAGGCATGATACACACAGACAGGCA